>MU006090.1:1640026-1908519 GCA_010093705.1 Patellaria atrata CBS 101060
TCAGTCAATTTTCTATCAGTCAATTTTCTATCAGTCAATTTTCTATCAGTCAATTTTCTATCAGTCAACTTTCTAAGCCCTTAATTCGAGCCCTGGGTCCACCAAAATATAAGGTTAAATGCGTTTGCCGGGTTAACTTTCCCTCCAAGGGGGTTTTCTTTTGTTTTTTTTTTTTCCCTTTTTTCTATTTTTTTTTCCTATTTTATTTTTCCTATTTTTTTCTTCCTATTGTTTTTTTCCTATTTTTTTTTCCTAATTTTTAAAGGTTCTATTAGGAGTGAGAGGAGATATATTTTATTTTTATCATGATATGGAGATTCACCCATACTCGTATATATATCTCCTCAAGATAACTAACTGGGAAATGAGATGCTATAGTAACTTAACATCAACGGACAGAATATCATCATATTTCAGGAGCCAGACTAGGTGATTCACAGCGTACAGAATCTAACGATACTTTCGTCCAGATGCTATATTGATATCCCGTCAGAAGGGTATGTCAGTGAGGGATGATAGAGGTGGCTGGAAGCTTAAGCTCAATACGAATTCTGTTGATATGATTGGTCAGCAAGCCGGAACAGCAAGTTTATCCGGCCATGATCTAACCTCCCCCCTAAAGCTTGCAAGCTGTTGCGCTGAAACCACCACGCGACTGGGGGTAGAATCTGCCCAACCTGCCGCCCACGACCGTCATCGCGACCTGCATTCGTTCATTCAAGCTTCAACTCCATTATTATCTTCTCAACTTCCCTTTTGATCCAAAAATTGTCCTTGCAATGCTCGGTCGCGGCCTCATCAGCCGTTTCTCGGCCGATGTACCCAAAACATCAACACTGGATGTCACGCAGCTCTCGCGATGTCTACAACGACTTGTGCGAGCACATAAGACTAGCTCATTACTCAGATCAGGATACTCTTCGCAGCTACCATTCCGTCCAATTGGTCGACATTACGCTACCGCCGGAGCTAAGAAAACGGGAACCCCGACTACGAAGGTGAAGAAAGATGTTAAAAAGTCCACACACACATCCACAAGGGTCAGGACGCCCGCGAAGAAGACCGGTACAAAGAAAGCTGCTACGAAGAAAGCTGCACCAAAGAAGAGCAAGGTAGCGAAGAAGGCTGCACCGAAGAAACCGAGGAAGAGAGTGTTGACAGAGAAGGCGAAAGAGAGACGCGCCGTCCAAGCGACCAGGGACAGGATCAAGGAGCTCAAAGCCAAAGCATTGAAGGTGCCCAAGGGCGCCAGTCAACGAGGGCTCAGTGCGTACAATGTCTTTACCCAGGAGAAGCTGAAGGACAAAACTCCCCTCCAAGAAGCCTCGAAGATGTGGAAGGACCTCAGCGCCGCTGACATTGAGGTACCTCCCTCCCTCTCACCTTTCCTCACAATCAGCAACCCACTAACCTCATCCACAGCACTATAATCATCTCGCCAGGGAAAAGTCCACCGTCGCCCAAGCGGCTTACAAAGCCTGGGTCGAATCCCATTCCCCGGATGAAATCCGCATCGCCAACAACGCACGCAACTTATTAGGTCGCCGTCTCGACAAGACCAAGGCCGGCCGGAAGCGGCACGATTGCAACTTCGCGACCATCCACGACGAGCGCGCACTAAAGACACCCCCGAACCCGTATGCTCGCTTCGCGAGCTCGCGCTGGGACTCAGGGGACATGCGACATATCCCGGTAACGCAGGCGTCGAAGTTGATCGCGCAGGAGTGGAAGGCGTTGAGTGAGAGCGAGAAGAACGTATGTTTCCCGTTTATGCGAGAAGTGATTTGGAATCGTGCTGACTGTGTGATAGGTCTTTAGAGACGCTTATAAGGCGGAGAAGGAGAGCTATGATAGGGAGTTTGTAAGGTTGTATGGACATAAGCCTGGTGTTAGTGTTGCGAAGGCGACCGCATAGATGATTGCACTCGCATCGTTCACGGATGAATTCGCTATATCTAGATTTGTCTCTAGGGTCCCTTTGCTGCGAGACGTATTGCCCTGATTCTGTTGCTTTGATTAGAGGTGATGGATAGGGCGGCTTGTACCGTGTCTAATATCTGGCGCTTGAGATTTGTCGATAGGGTTACTCTGCACTCTCGTACTCATATATTGGTCTTACTCACGTAGTTTCTTTATGTGCAAGTAGGATAAGACTTTAGTTGAATACCGCGATAATGGGAATTTTGTACGTCTTCGTCTATCGGTAATGAATTATCTTTGGCGTGTGAGAGTGGGTGAGATGTGCTGTAGGAAGTATCAAGAGGGTTTGATACTCCTGTACTGGACTAGAGACTGGTATAATGGTATATACTACTTTATTTTATTATGATTCGGCTTCTACTATTCATTTCCTACCTGTATATTTCCTACCTGTATATTTCCTACCTGTATATTTCCTACCTGTATATTTCCTACCTGTATATTTCCTACCTGTATATTTCCTACTCGCTGTATATTTGCTGCCTGTATATTTCCTACCTGTATATTTCCTACTCGCTGTATATTTGCTGCCTGTACATTTCCCAATCACACACTCGTCTCTAAGCGATACACTTCGTATCGTATACTCGTCTTAGAGAGTATACTTATTCCGTATAGAATGCTCCTCTTCGTAAGGTACTCTCTACTCACTCCGTACTCTACATTTAATATGTACGACACGATTATCCGTACTTTACACTCATCTTGTACTCTACACTCATCTTGTACTCTACATTCATCTCGTACTACACCTATCTCATGCTCCCCATTCATCTCCTACTCCCCACTCAATTCTCATCTAATACAGTCACACCGCCACATCCCCACAACCACTCCTCTCACCTCCATTCCCCTCCCACCCTTCAACCATCCCCCGAACCACACCCAGATTCATGAGTACTATATCTCCTCTAACGATCCATTATCCATGCTGACTACCGCCCACCCCCTACACATTATCCGTCTATACTGAAAAGAAATTACTCTGTGCGTACGTTTTCTTTCCCGGTAGGTTGTTCCCTCGGAGTGGTTTCCCCCCTTAAGCTGCACGTTTGCCCTAAAAGGCTACAAACCATTTTTCCCACATAAGATCGTGTTCCCCGAACTGCGGCAGTATCCCGTATCCGCATGCCCGATGTCCCTCCTCACCCGACAGTTGACAGTTCACAGGATCGAGAGACCGGGCGAGACCGGAAATTGGCTCCGGGAACCCACGGCACGACGGTAAACCACCCGCCCCCATCGGTCAGTCGAGATACGGATTACCCTAGCACACCAGGAGGTTACTTGCTCAATCCCGACCACAGTTCTCAGTCACAATCTCACTCAGTCACAAAAAGGGGCCAAGTAAAGTGAGTTAAGTATTCCCCTAAACTATTCCACCTAACCTGAACAAAACCGTTTCATCCCTCTACCCCCATCAGCAGCGAGGGCGGATATAAAAGCCATATTAGCACTAAGCATTACACGCTCACACTTCTGCATCCAAAAAAAAAAAACCGCCGTTTGAACCTTCGCACCGTACAAAGCCATCTCCAACGAAGAAAACAAAGAAGAAAACAAAGAAGAAAGCGGGGGTATGTAACAAGACGCAAAAGCCATCTCTCTTCTCTCAACAAGAGAAGAAAAAAAACGCCATGATCATAACGGGGCATAGCCTTACGGTAAGGAGGGTATTCGGGTCAGTCAAAGTATAAATTCATAAATAAGATAGTCTCAACCCCCCCCAAAAAAAAAGCATTTAAGCGGGGCGGAATGTGTCATAAGATAAACAAGGTAAGTTTTTTCTTTACTTCTAAGGCATCGGCTGCGCCGCAAGTTCGCCCTCGATTGTTTTCCGCCAATGTTGCGGTAGGCAGACGCATACGAGCTATGAGACGTATTAGTCTAATCATCCCTCTCGAAATCTTGCGGGATTGATCATAACTCACCGGAAACGCCTTAATCTCTCCATCCACCTCAACCTGACTCGACCCCGGTCTCTTACTGCCATTGCTCATCCCACTATCTCTCTGCCCATCATGCGCCTCCTCGCCCCAATGCTCCGCTCTGTCCCTGATCTTTGTGCCCGTGGCCCAGCCGTCATCCCAGATCCCGACGACCTTCAGCATATCACCCCGTTCTAGCTCCCACTCGTCGTTCGCTCTGGGTTGGTATGCCCAAAGCGTGGCAACGACGTTATTGGGGTGGATCTCATCTTGCGAGTAATAGTCCTTGAACGACTGCAGCTGTTCCGACTGTCCGCTGTGCACTCCCTCCGGCGACGAAAATTGGTCACGGCCACTACCTGATAGAGGCGAGCTGGGGTCTTCTCCTAACGCCAATGCAGAACCAGACGATAGGGATCCAGTCCGCTTTGGTGCTCCCGATTTGAGAGTCCCGGTGTGTTGAGATTCAGGGCTATCATCGAAGCGGTCCGATTCGGAGTGTCGGTATCCGAGCACGCCACCATTTCGTGGACTGGCTGCTGATGATACTGAGCTGCTTTCCAATGCGGTCATACGAGCTACACGTCCACCAGGTACCATTTCAGGTTGTCGGTTCGCACCATCCGTGAAAGTCATTTGGGGAGCGTAGGTAGGTGAACGACGGGCAGGCGACGGTTGGTTGAATATACTACCTGCTTGAGATTGTCTCCGGCGACGTGCAAGGATACACAAGAAGATAACAAGACCAAGGATAAGAAGTGCACCGAGGATGGACCCAATGACGATTCCAGCAATTGCACCACCTGATAAGCCATCATCCGAGCTAGGATCAGCCGCGGCAGTATCGGCTGGTACGGCTGACGAGGTCGCGTTTGGGAACAGAGGAGCCATCGGAGTGGTTACCGGGAGGTGAACATTCTGGCAACGGCTCTCTACTTGAGAATTGACGCAGCAGGAATCGGTTGAATTTGGTGAACTGGAAGCGCAAAACGAGCAAAGGCCTCCGAGATTGGACTGGTAACCGCAATCAAACGGTTCGTTCTCTACACCTCGAACGCATTCTCCAGTAGTTATTGAATTTGCTGGTAATGCACATTCTATGAAATCGGCGCGTAACTGGGTCATGGCGTTATCCCCGGAGGTACCACATAGCTCTGGAGTGGACACTATTCTCTGCTCACTCATCGCATATTGGACCTATGAATCATCAGTTTTTGAGGGAAGGGAATACTATAGGTGCCACGTACACAGGTATCAGCACATAGAGGCCGTGTTTGATCCTGTGAAATGGAACAAGACTCTACAGAGTTTTGTATTATCGCGTTACAGAGAACGCTGGTGGTGTATCGGGCGTAGATATCTGTAGTGTCTGTGAGGTTTAAGCTTGAACATCCTATTTGCTGTTCGTATCTATGGAGCCGTTAGGTCGATCAATGGACATTATTTTAGGTTGAAGCGTACCTCAGCGCTGAAAAGGCAGTTGAAATATATCGTCGTAAACCATCATCAAAAGACTGTACATCTGATACGAAAGAAAGAAAAGGACTGGAAGAGTAGATTAGCGACTGTCAATGTATTCCTCAGCGTCAGTGAAGCTCACAATAGTCTGGACACGGAAGCATCGGTGGAGATGGAAGACTGATTGAACGCGGGACACGTCGTGGACCCTTCTAGTCGGATACAATTCTGAGCCATCGCAGACCGTATCGTCGCGGCCAGCGTCAAGAAGGCTGCGGCTTTCATGCTGGATGATCGACCGGAAGAAAATCTGAAGGAATTATCGTTCGATCGGGTCGACGTGCTCTACGGTCGCGAGCCTTCCGTAGAGTTATTGAGTTTCCGCGACACCAGTCGGGTTGTTGTATATCCAGCTTTTTGACAAGACAAATGTGTATTTCATCCGTATCTCTCTTCAATATTATGCTTTGCAGATAGCCGCCTTCACCTCTTGCTCGATCAACGATTAGCCTATGGAGCAGGGCATGGGTAAGGTATTATCGCGGTAACTGTAAGGGGAAATTAAAGTGAAGCCGTAAGAGAAAGTTAAAGAAGTGAAAAGACCGTAGGGTAAAGTGAACGAGTGACTGGGTGAGATCCGAGGTCGTTTGCACCTGCAGATTCTACCAAGAAAGAAATCAATTGGGAAGTAGCGACTCTCTCGTTGCTTATCGGATGGAGAGAGAGAAGAGAGAGGTGAGGAAAGCAGGAGCCAGGACGGGAGGAACGGGCCAATTCTTTTTCGTATGGAAGCCGGTAAAGCTGCGACACGGTGACTGAGCGTCTTGACTGTCTCAAGAGATTGGCGTTGAAAGATGAGAGGAGAGAGGATCTCAGCAAGAACCTTGCGCCGTTGGTTTGGGCATTGAATTTGTCCATTGAGTGTGCGGGTTTCCAGGCAATATGGCGTCTTGCCTAATTCGACAGTGCACCTAACCTTCTAACAGCCATTGTCCAATTGAACTTCGCCGACGAACTGACACGCGAAATTACGCGGAGCTCCATATCCACTAGAATCTGCCAAAATAGAATAACAAGATCCAAGAAGGAATCTCTGAACGGAACGATGCTTCTCTCATTCTCCCCCATTATTATTTATCGAATGTACAGTATAATAATCAATCAATTCTATCTTTTTCATTTGATATATTTTCGTCTACCTTTTCACTATCCGTAACGTGGTACAGTCGTAAGCTCCAAAACCGCAGAGATTAGCCATGTGGGAGGCACGTTACCGAACCCTTATTAGTCCCCTTGTGCCTTGCATCGCGACGCTTATGACAGTTCATGTAACTTCTAGTAGTCCTCCCACATGCCAGTTGTATCAAGAAATCAGAATCATTATCTACTAGTTCAACGGCTGACAATTCCCACTGATCGAATTGATGTGCATAACCCGAAATCCCCTTCTTCACGACTCGAAACACTTCAACACGCGGCTCTGCGTTTCCGAAACCTCACAGCCTATCGCGATGAAAGAGAACGAGGCTGGCATGGACCATTACCTTACCCACCAGAAACGATATCAAAGCCGTTATGAAGCCCCCGTCGCAATGCGAGAATTGTATGAGCAGATATCTCTCCAACAACCGTAGAACCCTTATTGTATCATTTGCACCGAGTACAGTACATAAGCTACTTCCCATCGATAGCGCTAAGTTTAATGTTTGAGTCCTGATCAACACGCGTCTTCTTAGCGAATAATATTCCGAGTCCCGACCGAAGACACTTGCACCGCAAACACCGAGAAGATCCGTTCTGCTGGTCGGGATCGGCACCCAAATGCCCTGCCGTGTCACCATGTGCACCGCCACATATTGTGGCTCAATTGTGGCTTGTAACTTCGTCACTGAGGTGTAAAAGGGGTAAGGCTGATCATTTTTGCTGAGTGCATATAGGGTGTCGGAGGCCGCGATAGGATTTTCGTTGCATCCAGACAGTCGACGAATGGTTTTTTCACCTGAGGACTACCGCGTATGCAATGTATATTCTAAGAGGGAGGCGGTGTGAACGTGGTGAGATCTAGGCGTGGTGGAGCTGAAGAGTAGAGGTTGTGGATGAAACACTGGGTCCAAATGGGTTTGGATATGGGCCGAGACCGTGATCTTCGGATAAATCTACAAGCAAGAAAGTGTACGTTCTCGATGAATTCGCGCTGAACTTCACGGTCCTAGAACCCTGCTGTGAGAAAACCAAGTCTAAAAAAGTTCCTAACATATCTGCATGAATAAAGTTGAAGGTAGAAATGAAGTTTATATAAAAACAAACCTGAAGACTTGTTTCTATAGAAATGAAAGGGTTGCCTAAGTCTTGTTGTTTCGAATGATCATCATTATATCCAAGTGAACTAAATGAAAAAGTGCCAGCACTGTGGAAATAGAAAAACGCTATGGTAACACTAAAGGACTTGTAGCGAATGTCATAGGAAATAAAAGGATAAGCAAAAGAGGAAGAAAGAAAGAAACAAGATTCAAGGATAAGAAGGTCGAGTGTCACGTCGTCGGAAAAACTCTCAGTCGAATTCTTCTAACCACGCAGACGCCTCAGCAACACGTCCAACCGAACACCGGCAGAAGCAGCATCCCTTGCTAGGCTATGATTCAACCACGAGACGGGGTGATGTGACCCAAGTTCTTCGATCAAGATGGTCCGTAACATCGGGAAACTGACAAGTTTGTACCGCACGATTTCCGTGAGCCATTTATACCAGTCTTCGTCGACCTCATCGTCATCATCCCAAAATGATTCCTCGTCTTCTTCTGTAAGATAGAATAACCCAGTGTCATTGGTGAAGTATATCTGTTACATGATATTAGTATCGACTTGAAATGTCCCAGTAAGGGGGAATACTGACTCGTAGATACTCAAGTGATGCGGGAAGGTGCTGATGCAAGAAGTTCCGAGATCTGTCCCGTACCTTCGCTCTAAACACACAACTACTTGGTACGTCCAGTACTCTCAACTTCCCATACTCCTTGAGATCCATTCTACTACCATCATGAACTCCATCACGGAACACTTGCTGGTGTCCGCGAATGACCAGTTCCTCGAGAGTGTCTTTGGCAGCGTCAAGTGCTTGCGTGATCTCCTTTGGAGAAAAAACGTATGTATTGCTGGCGAGCTCAAAGGTGAGTTTTCTGATATTGGGTCTATACTGAAGAAGACGTTGAATTATAGCCGGTGCAAAGAAACACTCTTTTAAATCCAGTGATTCTAGAAGGGCATAGACCGTCCTCGTCGGTCGACCGAGGAATCGTTCTGGTAGGCTTGCCAAACTGTTTGCCCCTATTGTTTGGATTTGTGGATGAAGTAGTGCCTTGCAAAGCGTGGAGACAGATCCACGAACAACGCAGAAGTGACGAAGCATCGGCATGGCGTTTTCCAAGTCAAATGTAAGCTCGAAGGGCACTGTGCCAGCATGTTGCTTGAGTGTCAGAGATGAGAGACCTGGTAGATTTGACAAGAGTCCATTGACTCTAGCACTAAGGATAGTATTATCCACATTCCAAAAAAGCTCCAAGGTCTGGATCTGTCTTTTAAGCTCAGGCCTTCGTTGTATGGCGGAAAGGAAAAGCTCAAACCGTTCCGCGGAAGGTGTACGGGGATGGTCGAGCCTAAATGAGACATGTCTTACTAGATAGACTTGGACTAGTTCGTTGAAACGACGAGATATTGTTGCAAATTCACGAAGCTTGTTTGGCTCGTACTCGAAGTAAGAGAGAATTTGGTGGAGGCAGTCTTCGTTGAGGTCGTTTAAACTCATATTGAATATTTCACGGGAAGAAGATGATTGTCGATATTGAAGTCTGAGACAGACTAGTTCAGCTTAAGTATTCTTGCTTCGGCATGTTCAATGATAAGATGGCACGCGGTGTTGTACAAGAGTACTATTATAAAGTGAAAGATGCCTGATCAAACCTCAGCATGAATTTTTTTTATTTGTCGGTTGGGAGAATCCCGAGATCGATCAACAATGAGATGTGCGATATCGAAAGCAGCATGTGAAGAAGAGAAAGCATAAGTCCGAGATAATGACATAAATTTTGAACAACTCTAGCCAATTAGCAGAAATGAAAAAGGTCGGATGGTTCAATACCTGACTGAGTTGCTGAAGCTGATTTGCTGCAAGACTGTAGATACCTAGTTAATCTGCAGAGGTCGGACTGGAACTTGATATTCCCCGTAAGGGGGTAGATAGTTTGTGATACATTATCTGTAGATTTGTTTGGATGTAGTATAAAAAAACCGTTGGTACAAATCTTAAGCTCTTTGATTTGTTTAGGCGTGAAGTAATGGAGCAATAAGCATATGCTGGAATCATCACTGCGCCTTGTGCAGAATGGAATTGCGAGTTCTGGAAACAGGCCTCGACAGGGGTTTCGGCAAGTAGTTTGGTTGTTCGAATGGTGATCTTGTAAAATCCGCCGCATTACGCAGCGCCCCTTGATTAAGAAAGGGTTAGTTCTGACGGAGAAATAACCTCAATTCGAAACGTCCAAGCACTCTCGTATCGGTATAGAGTCAGTTGACGCGAGAACAGACACATGATCATAGAAGAAAAGTCGTGCATTCAATAGGAAGTATGTGTACTGGAATTGTCGGGGGAACAACCCCTTGAAGGCTGCGCCGCGTATGTACAAATTCGATGCCTGGCTGAGAATCTGGAAGGTCTATGAGAAGAGGGATATAGATTTTCTACTGAAGTTCTGATCAATTGGAGGTTTCGGAGCATAATGCAAGGCTTCCATGGGATAACGGACTATTTCTGGCCCCCGTAATGCTGACCAGCCAGTTAGCACTGTTGGTTCGGGCGGTAAGGTAGTACACGATCGCCGCAAATCTAATAATGAGCGAACCGGACAGGGGATGTATGATAGGTGAACGAGATGCGTTGAGCTGAAATATCCATAAGGCTGATTTTTCTATACTTCTTGTCTCCTAGCCACGTGTGACTACCCCTAGAAGTACATTAGCTCTAGATCAGCTATGATGTTAATTGATGCCCGATAACCTTAATACACTACGAGCATATTTACACTTTGTTCTCACAAAATATGTAAATGGTAAATGATACTCTGCTTGCTCGCCCCTTTTCGGAAAGAAGACTGACAAGGGGTAAGATCTTCCTCACCAAGGACTAGATCGGAAAAAGATCCATTGACCGTCCTCGCAGGCGATCAACTTGTCAATTTTTTGCTTGAACGACGTATGAATGTGGGAAATAATTTTATGTGTCTAAAGTGCATTTTGGTGGTTGTTCTGATCTCGTTCTTCGGAGTAGCCGTCTAGAATTAAGCGACCAGGTAAAGAACCCTGACCTTTCAAATTGAATGTTGTACAACATCTGGCCTTACAGGAACACAGGAACAAAGGGTGCATTGCATGGAATATTAACCGCGAGAAAATCAGTCCGCGCTGCTGGGTTCGTCTGCGCGCTTAGTACGTCAAAGTGAGGCGCGGAAAGCTACTCCAGCAGAGTTGCATGACCTTGTGTAAGGTAATATGCCTCTGCAGCTTCATCTGTAATATAAAAAGTTCGGTATTTTTACATTCGGCCTTTCCGACCTTTTAGACGCGTGTCGCGTGCTGCGGTTTTGTCAAACGATATCTTCACGCTGCGCTCCTCTCCTGAATATCCTTCCGGTGGGAAATGTCAATGAACTTTGATGTAACCACTCAATAATATCTAGAGTTGTAAACATCGCTTCGTGTCGCTACTGTGTCCCGCTCTAGCCGAGATGGTGTGGGTAGGGACAGATTCCCAGTTATCGCAGGAAGTTGGTTAGAAGTAATTATTAGCATAGCATCATTGAACCCCACGTTCATACATGTCTGCCTCATGTCCACTATCTTTGGTGGACTAACACGGCCGAGTGATTGTAACAGTAATCTTGTTTCATCGGCAATAAATATAGCATTCTTCGCCACGAGTACAGGTTAGGCTGCAATGAGGGAAACCTTAACTCATCCCAGCCAACAGTATTTTTGGTTAGGAACCGGGTACGTCAATTGGTAGCCGAGAAAGATTTGGTCTCGAAACAGGTCCAACACAAGAGCCGAAAAGCCCACAGATTAGGGCTTTGGGGGTATGTGACAACGGAAAGCGATCACATGCTCCCAAAATCGAAGGGATCATATTCAAGGAATATATCCTACAATTGGTGAGCTTTCGGGTGAACATAGACAAGATGTCCGAGAGATTAACGCCATTAGAAGATGCCTTGGGGATTCGAAACGATCGAGAGAACTGTGCTCAACTATCCGAGAACATATGGACGGCTTGTTTGGGCTTGAGCGTAAGAGGCCTCCTGCTCAAGCGTGAGGATATAGATAATAATAGGTCTCGAGTAGAGTGCTATAACCGTCGAAATGGGGGTGGATCGCCCCCTCCCGAATTAGCATCGAACACAGAAGCATTACAGATGTCTTACTCTGCACGAAAGACATAATAGCGATTGTTTGTACATAGGAGAATATTATATGGTGGTATATAAAAGACACATAAAATAACGTCGGTGTAAACGGAGTAGGTGCAAGGTAATATGGTTACTGTAGCTTTTCCTTAGGATGATAGCGCTTGGATTCCGGTTCGACCTCATTATTTTACAATGAAATCCTGCCAACGCCGTTTCATGACGAAGGTGGTATCCATGCTCTTCTCAATCCAACCTAACATAGAAACACTACCATAGAAACCATCTTTGGAGATGGCCCTCATACGAGCTCCAGTAGTGACAATAGTAGCTTGTTCTGGCCTCATCGTTTAATCTAGGTATAACACTAATCTGCAGCTCAGCTCTTCACTTTTTGACCCGCAGGAATAGCATCAGCTTTTCGCTCTTTTGATAATTCGACCCCGTCTTTAGCGTTGACTTCGAGGAAATGGTACAGCACGATCATCAACATAGCCGCGCTTCCCAGGAATATCGCAAGAGTGTAGAGGGTATTATCGGATATCATGATGGAGGCTTATTACTGCGAAGTACCTTTTGACTTGAGAGGACTATTCTAAGTTATTAGAGGCTGTGCAGTCACTTTGAGTTGGGGGTTACCGCTGACCTTGCAGAACAACAAATAAGAGCTTGCGGGGACGAGCGGAGAGTTGTTCTGTAGGATGCTATGATGGGTTTGTTTTAAGTCTAGATTTATCGTGACAGTATGTTGGTAAACTCTGCAATGGCTCACGTCGTGTTTATAGCAGTTTCAAGGCGACGTGGAGCATTGGAGAGCATCTCTCGCTTGAACATCGGGAATCTCTTTACTGTACCTCGAACTTCATCCCACCGCAC
This sequence comes from Patellaria atrata CBS 101060, assembly GCA_010093705.1. Classification (NCBI taxonomy): domain Eukaryota; kingdom Fungi; phylum Ascomycota; class Dothideomycetes; order Patellariales; family Patellariaceae; genus Patellaria; species Patellaria atrata. Next base: position 1,652,721 of record MU006090.1, read on the forward strand.
GGATGCCTTCGTCATTCTTCAATATCGCCTTCAGCCTCAGGTCACTGAATAGGAACAAGCACCCTACTGGTGACTCACCAACTTTATCGACATTCCTTCCTGTCATTTAGTTCTGCCCCAGCACTTATAGGCTCGAAATAATTCCTAAAACGGAACCTACACTCCAGGGAACGGCTACAGTATAATATACCCATCATGCCTCCAAAGAAAGATCAGGGCAAAGCCAAGGCGGATAAGGTCGCCCAGGATAAGACATTTGGGATGAAAAATAAGAAAGGCGGTGCCGCACAGAAACAGATTAAACAAATACAACAAGCCGCCGCTTCTTCGAAAACACCCGAACAGAAGAAGAAGGAAGCAGAGAAGTTACAAAGAGAAAAGGAGAAGAAGGCTGCGGAAGATGCCCGAAAGGAGACTGCAGAGTTATTTAAGCCTGTTCAAGTTCAGAAAGTCCCGTTCGGCGTAGATCCCAAAACCGTCTTGTGCCAATTCTTCAAGAAAGGCTCATGCGAAAAGGGTAAACCTTCAAATTCCTATTATATGTTGTTATCTAGGGGACGATTTACTGATTCTATCTGTTGACTATTCCAGGGAAGAAATGCAAGTTTTCTCACGATCCTGCTGTAGAACGAAAACAGGAGAAGAGGTCTTTATACACAGACACACGAGAGGGAGAAGAGGAGAAGAAAAAGGATGACATGGCCGACTGGGACGAAGAGAAGCTGCGTAGCGTTGTACTCTCAAAGCATGGTAATCCCAAGACGACAACCGACAAGGTCTGCAAATACTTCATCGAGGCGGTAGAAAACCAGAAGTACGGTTGGTTCTGGGCTTGTCCAAACGGTGGCGACAAGTGCATGTATAAACACTCATTACCACCTGGGTATGTTAACCACAACCATTTACACAAACCCTACCCACATACACCCCGTAGCGCAATTGTCATTACCAGATGTACTAAGAAATGTCGCAGTTTCGTCCTAAAGACCAAGGAACAGCGGGCCGCGGAAAAAGCACTGATGGACAAATCACCCTTGAATACACTAACGCTCGAAGACTTCCTCGAGTCCGAACGACACAAACTCACCGGCAGCCTGACACCAGTAACTCCTGAGACATTCACCAAATGGAAGAAAGAACGATTAGACAAGAAGGCTGCAGAAGAGGAAGCCAAGGCCTTGAAAGAGGCAACTGGCAGAGCCATGTTCGAAAAGGGTGACTGGCAGGCCAGCAGCGGCGAAGAAGATGACGAAGACGACGATGATGGTGCCGACGACGTATGGAACCTCGAGGCACTAAGACAGGAGACTGAAGCAGCCCGGCAAAGGAAAGAAGAGGAGCGACTAGCTGGTCTGAACGGGGATGGTGAACCTGTTACTAACGGCAACGGAGAGGTGTCGTGAATAGCGGCAAATTCTGGTGAATATGGAAGACGCAGATGATGAGATTGATGAGCATTTCATGACGTGGTGTTCTGAGCGTGGGTTTGGCGCATTTACAGGCTGCATCTGGACACAAACAGGGTAGACACCCATTTGGACAGGCACGGAGAGGGAGGTCGTTATGCGCTTCCCATCTATAGGCCCTTTATACATATTTTCCGACGCATCACTGTCTTCTCGTCCAATCTAGATCTCACATGCGACCCTTTCCCATCCATCCATCCAACCATCTCTTATCATAACTCTTCCACCCTTCTATCAACTCTACTCCCTCGATCACCTTCACCCTCTCACTCCTCCAAAGACAACAACCCCCTCTCCTGCAAATACCCCACAATCAGCACCACCGCCTCCTCCACACTCGTCTCCGCACTCTTAATCCTGATCTCCGGGTCTTCCGGCTCCTCATATGGCGCACTAACCCCCGTAAACTCCCTAATCTCCCCCTTCCTCGCTTTCTTATACAACTCCTTCGGATCCCTCTGCTCCGCCACCTCAAGGGGCACATCCACCCACACCTCCACAAAAGGCAGCGGCGGATTATCCCCCTGGCTCCCACTTTCACTCCCCGCAACCGGGGCCGCGTGGAGCTCCCTAGCCACGGCCCTGTCGCGGCGGTACGGGCTGATGAAGCTCGTGATGGCGATGGTGCTGCTGTCCGCGAACAGCTTGGCCACCTCAGCGATGCGCCGGATGTTCTCCGTCCTGTCGCTTTCGCTGAAACCGAGGTCTTTGTTCAGCCCGAAGCGCACGTTGTCGCCGTCGAGACGGTAGGCCGCGAGGCCGAGGTGCAGGAGGTGCTGCTCCAGCGCCGTTGCGATGGTGGATTTGCCGGACGCGCTGAGGCCTGTGAACCAGATTGTGAGGCCGCGTTGTTTGCGGTTGGCGTTGCGCTCGCGCCGGGAGAGCGAGGCGTGCCATGTTATGTTTCTTTTTTGAGAGAGAGAGGGACGGTTAGTGGATGTTTAAGAAGGATGGAGGGGACTGAGGATGTTTATGGGCAAGTAAGGTAGGGTAAGGTGTTGTTTGGGGGGCTCCTCGTGGAGGATTAGATGCGTTGATAGTATGAATGGAGGAGGGGTAGTGGGGTAAAAGTGCAGGAGTGACTTACGTCGCCATTGTGAACTGTGTTCTATCGAAAATCAATTGGAGGATAGTGAGGTAGGGACTAACTGTAAAATAATCCTTTCGACAAAGGTTTTGTCCGCAAAGGGACACCTTCGTGCTTTATCCATTTTTAAACCTACAGGGTAGAGATTACGTCCCAGCAAAATATTCTTTAGCGTGATGACGTGCTGCGGTAGCCGAATTACTCTATTCGGTAGTCCTTCTTCTCCTAAGAGCCAAGTATACGTCTTTTAACTCAATTTCTAACATTATATGCTTAAGATACTATCACTATGAAATGCCGAATAAAAAAGACCCTAGTGTTCATCTCAAGCATAGCAGGGGACTGTTCGATGAACCTGGTATTGTGAGCTGCTGAGACAAAAGGAAGAGACAAAGTCCGAACCCCCTCGGAATGTATAATATAAATTATGTATTTTGACACCTAGATACCTTTCATGTGACTAGTCCTATCATCCATAGATAATAGGTACTTGGACTGTACAAGTACGTTGATAAGATCGAACCTAGAAATCCTCACGGGCACGCTTACTCCTCTTCCTGATTGAAGCGCCATAATACCATAGCACGAACGGAATCGGGATAAAGGCAATCCCAAGGAACGCCAGAAGACTACTTGCCCAGTCCACACCAAGGCGACGGTACATGGCAATAGCGAGTAGGGGAAATCCCGCACCGAACGATGAACGGAAAAGCTCATTCCCAGCGAGCACAGAAGCAGCATACTCCGAGAATGCGTCCTGAAGATAGTGGAGGACGCCGTTGGAAAGCAGAAAAGCACCGACGGTAAAGAACCTGGAGCCGACTATAGGCATGAGCCAGTGGATTTCCGGTCTGGCGCTCCAACTAAACCAGAAGAGACATATGGGGATGAAGAAACCACCTACGCAAGCTGGGGGAAGAACGTTTCTCAGGCTGAATTTCGCCGCGGTCGTTGATCTTGGGTTCTTGTACCTTGTATAGATAGAGAAAGAACGGAGGGATTTGTTACAAGGGCTCCAATAAGTATACCTAGAATGCTGGCCCTTGCAGCCCCAAATCGAAATGATATATCTGAATGAAGACGATGAGGAAGGACTCGAACCAGATATATAACAACCCATAAATGAGAGCAATATACAAGTTCAGTAAAAATACCACAGGCTCGGTAGGGTTCAGGGTGAATGGCCGGACGAGGGTCATAAGGGTGGTGTCTCTTCGTGTCATTTGCTCGGCCATAATTTTAGGTTCACACTTTAGTTCTCCGTTACATTTAAGCTTTCGAAGTCGGCGTGTGCGGCGATAGAGAATATTTTGTGCACTGGTTTCAGGAAGAAAGAAGAAAATGATAACAAGACAAAAACCAGAAAGGCTTCAAACGTGTCAGCAAAATATTTCAAACGAATATGAATACACTTACCACATAGTTTCCCATATCGTCCATGTCTAGCCTTTTGCTTGTGCTGTGAAACCACCCCCTAGCGGACCCAAAACTGGCCCACATATGGCGAATAAGCCCCAGATTGATATTTCGTACGCACGCTTTGCGGGTCTGTACATATCCCTAAGTGATGTTCTACCGGTTGCGAGCACTGGGGAGCCAAAGAACCCGGTCAAGAAACGGAATGCTAAAAACATACCGAAGTTGGTGGCTAAAGCAGTTGGGACCTGAAAGACAACGAATACAACTAGCGTCCTAAAATAAATCGGGTTGCGGCCAATGTAGGGAACTTCTGATATCGGTGACCAGAGCATCTATACATTCGTCAATTTTCATTTCCATCATTTGTGGTAGTAAAAAAAAAAATACTGACGGGTCCCACACCGTAACCAGCGACAAAAGTTGTGAGCCCTGAGAGAGCAGCCACCTCACCGACGCCGAAGACTCGCATCACATCCAGTACTCCCGCGCTGTAAATCGCAGAGCGTATGTAAACGCTTACAGTCAAGAGGCAAATTTGGAAAGTGACAAAAGACTTCTTGAATAGCGACCAATTCATAGGATTCTACGAGTGACTTCTCAGTAACAGATGATCAACAGTATCAGCATATTTCACCGAGCACCTCTGGGTCGTCTGGACCGGACCAGTAGATAATATGCACATCTTTTCCCCTTTCCAGGTCCAATCTGACAGCGCTTGTCTAATTGTATATTGTATCACAATCGTGGGCGTAAGTCGCGGATGAAGCCACAGTATGACCTCTCGGGTCTTACCATTGAGAATCTCCATCTCGGTCACCGTTACTCTGTTTTGCAGGCTGTTCCTTTGCGTCGGAAGCCCCTTGCTGTGGTCCCACGCGGCCGTGATGCGCGACGTTGGCTAACTTCTCTGTGGACAAGCTTTCCCATATTGTCGGATCTCTTTCCTCTGCGTAATGCAGATACCTTTCACCCGTAATGAAACGAATACAATGTCCGAAGATGCTGTCTCGAATGAGTTCAGTTATCTCGAGATTCTTCTGGCGAACTGAAGGACCAAATGAAAAGGCTTTCACCTTCACATCGGGTGATGTGGGATAAGAAGCAAAGAAAACGCGAGAATGAGCAACGAGAAGGTGCAAACTTACCTGCTGGGGTTATAACTCGTACCTACTGTAAAGAGGTTTCTGGATGCTGTCGTGATAATCTTGAAATTACACAGACCTTGGCGTGCCGCTACTTTGAAGGGAGATGGACTTGAAACGAGTTCTCAACATTAGGGTATCGATATTGAGACGTAAAGTTGATTGTTGAAATTTTGAAAGCCGTGGCCGGAAAGCATTGATAACGCCATCTCTCTACTATTTGTAGCGGTAGACACCTTACTTGATCGTCAGGCATCAAATATAGCGATGAAATCTATTCGGCCATTAATTTACTGAAGAACCATGTATCAGGAATAGCTCTCGCCTATTCCCATCCGCAGTTGTAACGTCACTTCCTTTGATATAACCTCGTTCGCACGCGTTGATAGAGATAACTCCTTTATCGGTATCAACTCGATACGTATCCACCATCTTTTTTTGGACAGGAAAACATACCATGATCCCGAGTAGCTCATGGTAATCTTCCATAAATTTTAGCTTTTACGAATATGTTCCAGTTAGTCACTTTTTTCCTGGCAAACTTCTGCTTGTTTGTATAAATGATATTCATGTTCCCCCTTTTTCTTCAAAACTTCAGTCATGATAACTGGACAACCTAATCAATGTAAATCTTTCTTGTGGTCTAGCAAACCGGAAAGTATTTGATACGGTGGCAGAGCGAGACGGATGGATGATAATCTCGTCTACCTGTGCGTGATGATTCCCTCCTTGAAGGCCTAGGTCTTGTAGTATGGTACGAGGTCCGCATCGGCTTTGTCATTCAGAAGGGTGTTTGCAGTGTACAAGAGCGGAGTATTACGACGTAATACAGCTGTAGTCTTCCTTGGAATACTCCGAGGATATACTGATGCATGTCACTCATCGCTGAGATTAAAGGGCGAACATCCTACGATAACCTTGAATATCATTAGTACCTTTAAGTTAGCAGTGCAGACATGTTCGGCTACCAGGTCCGATGTAACACAGTGAAGAGATTGAGGGGAGATGTGATCCCAAGGATGTTCGAGTTTCGAGTTCCGAGTCGGAGCTAGAGAGCAACTTCTCTTCTGTATCAGCAGGATTGTGCTCGATGTTATGCCAGAATCTCTGTAAATGCTGTCCAAACATGTATCTATTTTATACGTCCCTACTTTTAATTGAATGATAGCTATCAGGGGTTACTGGGGTCAGCCGATAACAAGTTGGAAAGGATATACTGTGCCAACACTCGACTCCTCTTAGGTCTAATGGTTTGTTGGCTAGGTCTTGCATGATCTAAAAGTTGGACGTAGATCTAGTGCATAGGTGGAAATGGAGTAGATCCCCGCTGTTTGGTCTGCTCGAGAGAAGAGAGTGAGGGTGCTGTCCGTAAGGTAGTGTTCCGTTGCACTTTAGCGTATAAGGGATGACCGGAGCGAGCTCCGTTTCCGCAACAAGGAGGGTGGATAAAGAAGGAGAACAGAGCCAGTCATTGTTCAAATGTAGCGGCCCTGACTCCGAAGACGTTCGACGATATTTCTCTGTTTTTCCAGATTGGGAACAAAGAATGACAGGAAAAATTTGATCAGTGGTTGAGGCAATTGGTACAGAAGTGTGTCGGCCAGAGAACTAGGAGTTCAGGACGGGACTGACTCCAAGAGGGTGGGCCCCTGAGCTGGCACTACGGGTGCACCCGAACCACAAAGTAGCGCACAAAAGTGGACAACCCTGATCCCCATATCAAACTTTCCCGTGTTGATTATCGTATTTCTTTTCAGGTTCTGCTTGTGTACTGTTAAACGGCAGTCAGCCCACACAACTGTCCCACGACTTCACTGTGCCCTGGTGCCATTCATGATATCCCAACCTAACAAGCCCTACCTCCATAGACAAGTCTCGATCGCGGAGAAAACCTTTGGCCGAATATCCCATGAGTCCCAGAATGGATCTTTGCATACAGTGAAGGGAGCTCAGTCCTGTTGACCCGACTCGACGGGAGTGACCTTATCGACTGGTGAACCCTGGTATTTCCGCCCAATAATCGAGCTACGGTGGAAGTTCGTCTTCTCAGTTTCCGGATCCAGGGCCGTCCGTCTTGGAGGATTATGTAGAATATAATAACGCAAGGACCGAGGTTCGAAATAAAGGAGTGCAGCTGTCGGAGCGACGTAAGAGGTTCCGGTCAAAACTGGTACAAGAAGAGAGTCCACAACGAGTTTTACCATTCTTTAGGTATTTCAGTTACAGAGCAGTTCTCTGCCGCAGTTCTCTGCCGCAGTTCTCTGCCGCAGTTCTCTGCCGCAGGATTCCGCCTGTTCTCATTGAAGATGGTCGATGGTGCCAGTTCCCCTTGTATTCCCTTATTGAATCTCGATTGATCAAGCGATGAAGGAACGTAGAGTTACTCGTCATAGAACTAAAGTACTCAACATGATATCGTCAAACCACCATGGAGAGGTGGTTGTTACTTCGGCTGACTCCAATCGGCCGAGTCATCGTCTGATACTAAAGTATGGTACTTCACCATGAGCCCCCCCAAGCCGTAGCCGTTCCCTATGCTATGTATAAGCTATGCCTTAGGTGCCTGGGTGTTGGCTGGCATACATCCCTTTATACATCTCATGTGCATTCAGTTACGCAGGCTTGATTGCATTTTCTGAGTCTGTAGCATGAGAACTAATACTCTATACTGAGCGTGAAGAAGCTCTAAATCCTGTCATCATGGATGAGAATGGTATATCGCAGCTCCAATAACATTGGGAAGCGCAAGGACATAACCTTTGACAGCGATATAGCCAAGGATAGTCCACAAACTCCAGTTAGTCTCTACAAGCAAATAAAAGTAGGGAAATACGAAAATCTGTTAGACAATAGTGGACCTACCTGATAGGGGCTTTCTTCATGTTATGTTAATGTAGTCCGTCAATAATGACAGACTAATATTGCAGAAAGTGAGCCCAAAAGCTCTGTACTCATTGCTTATTCACACTAAGGAGCAAATAGACTCGGCAAGATACCTTACCGACAGTCAAAATGAGACAATATCTAGGTCCATTCGATGATTGACCAAAAAGGACCACGAGCATATATTGTATTTACCAGAAGACCAATCATTAATCCTGGTGTAAAGGCCACCGATCAGGTATTCACCGTACGTATTTTCTAGCTGTGTAGACCGTATACGATAGCTTAATCATAGATTGTGCGTTCTTCTTTTAAGCGAGACCTCCGCAACGTCGAACAGACATGATCAAAAAGAAGGAAAGAAGCGCTCCTTATGATACATTACGATCGATTCTTGCGGGTAGAAGGACGAGCATTCCAAACTTAAAGGCTAAGTTTCTGACTAAGCGAGGGACTGCATAAGAATATCTTGAAGGACGGTCCGATCCTGCAGGTGAATCATCAATGATTCTTCAGTTAGGGTGCTAAGTACCCGGACGACATGAGTAAGCTTGGTAAGGCATGTATGCGATCCACGTTGTTGAGGCTTGAGCGAAGTTACTCGTAAGGTAGTTCTGAAGGTCTTCTCTCTTCGATGCTCAGAAATAAGAAAACTTCACATCGGGGACTGTCCCTGCTCTGACAAGACGTTCGACGATATTAATTCCATCTACCCCTTTCGGTAAGTGAATGCTGGACATGATTGGTGATCTCGTCGTCAAGGGACGTTAGCATGACATCGATTCCGTCAGGGTCTTCAAGATATCTTGTCGGAGAGGAGTCCTGCTCCGACAAGACGTTCGACGATTTTTACAATTAATTTCTTCTTTGGTAAATGACTACCTCTGTACGGAGTACTACTGTACAGTATTCGACGTTACGAGGTAGCCTAGGTAGCATAGATCTCGATCTCTTGATACTGATGGTCATGGCTTCCGTCGGGGAGGAGTCCTGCTCTGTCATGACGTTCGACAATATTTCGAACAAATAACTGTTTTTGAAAGTAACTGCTAGATCTAGCGATCAGGTAGTGTTTAGTTCGATTGAGCCACAGTAAGGGTCCACGGGTTCCTGCCCTTGGGTGCAGAAGCAAGATTGATTCGGATGGATGGCACGTCACCTAAAGATACCTTGGAAGAGGTTTGACACCTCGGTCGACACCTCGGATAACCCTAAAGGGGCTTTCTTTCGTCCTCTTTTTGAATGTCCAGTTCCCCGCCACATGGTCAATGACGATCGAAGCTGGTCGTGAAACTTAGACGTTAAGGGATGCTCCCAATTTTTCAGTTTTGAGTTTCCATACTCTCAATTAAGGCAAGCAGCTTCCCCCGTTGTTCAAATATCAGACACCAACTTAGGATCATGAACCATCTAGGTCTTACTGCCATCAATGAAGCCGTATTACAGTATTGAAGCCCTACATTACGAACTCAAATTTAATAAATATGGTCTTTGGATATTGGTTCCTCCCGTCGTGTTCGCAGATCGAAGTGGCGACAATTTACCCTCTACTGTCGATCCCAGATACAGCCATCTTAGGTCCATTTGAAAAAGCCGTTGTTTTACGAGCGGAGGGAAGGTTAGACGGAGTATACAAATAGGAATCAAGGCTGGTTATGAAATTATTCTGAATCATCACAAAGTTGTTCGTATAACTTCGCTGAGCAGGATCAGACATTGAGAAAACTTACCATGTGGCGGTGATTCTGGCATTTGTCTTCCCACCATACCAACCACTCAGAGGCCGCGGAATATCACTAGCGTGTGATTTTGGTGGTTGGGTTACCGGCCATTGGCGAATTTTGGCGGCAAAATCACGAGCACTTGAGGCCCAAAAGGGCTAGCGGTATGGCGTAAACAAGCCCCTTAAGGCTGGGCAACCTGCCATCTCAGCTGTCACCTCAGTGACGCGGCTGGAACACAACACGTTAAACATAAAAGAGTGTATTCATTGCATTCATCGTGACAACATACAATCGCAAGACATCACAATCACATCTAATCCATGAGTCTCTGATCACATCTGATTCAAACAATTAGATACCGAGTCATATTACTCTCAACTCGCGCCATCTACCAAATTCCAAATTTTTTCTAAAACAGCCCCTGAGCTCAATCCAAACAATCAACCACGGTACCATCTTATCAACCATCACAATGCGCGCTTCAATCTGCATCACCGCTCTCTTCGCGTCCGCCGCCCTCTCTCAAACCTTAGTTGAACCCTCAACCGGTGCGCCTACTGACGCGCCCACCGACGCGATCCCGACACCGTCTTCAATCCCTTACACAAACCCCAACACACATTTCCTCACGATGACCGACTCGAGGGGCGTCATCACCGGGCAACCTACCCTACCCACTCTGCCCACTCTCCCCACTGCTGTAACCACGCAGCCCGTGCTAGAGACCTTCCAACCGTCGGTCATAACCTCGCAGCCGGAGGTCGCCACCATCCCGGCGGGTTTGCCGACTGGCGTTAGGACCATCCAGCTCCCGTCGAGCAGCTTTTTCGTCATCAGTGTGGGTCGCAGCTCTACTGTAGTATTCACGCCTTCGACCTCCACATCCTCTGCTGAGGAGACTGGGACTGCTGGTGACTCCACGGCTACCGATTCCGAGGAACCAACTGGCACTGAGACCAGTGAGGGTGCTGCAACTAGCACCGGTGCGGCTGCTGTCCTCAAGGGGGCCTCTGGTGCTGTTCTTGGTGCGGGTGCGTTTGTTGCCATGTTCTTGTAAGGAGGATGTAAAAGTTTCGCATATCTCGGCTTGTATTTTGTATTTGTATTATACCCCTTGATGGATGAGTGGAGGGCTGAGCATTTGGCGTTCGCGACTCGTGGACATTCAAGATTTGGTCGGTATTTAACTAGCCGTGTGGGCATCTCGGATGTGTTTGTCCATAGTGTAAAGACCTCTTAATAATAAAACATATCTTCAGTGTAAGAATTCATCCGAATATTCCTTTAGTGTGACTCCTTTCGTGTCTTACGCCTCCGTGATAGTGTACGAGGAAGGTAAATCTAAAGATTCAAGCGCTCAACTTAGTCTTTGCAGATAACCCTGTGCAATAAGTCGTTCCACATCCGCCTGCCGAACATAGAACTGACTATTCTTCGTCAAAGTAATAGCTCTATTCCACCGCGTTAGCCAAACTCCCACATCAAGAGGCACACCCGTAAAATCAAACTGATCAACTCACCCATACTCCGTCTGAATCTCCCCCGCATCCTTCAACACCCTAACATCGATAAACAGATCTCTCGGCGGCTCCAACGGGCCCGTCAAATCAATATCCGTCCACTGTCCCTTATACGCGGCAAGCAGATCTCCATACCGCCTCGCGTACTCCTCCTCCTCGGGGCTCAGCGAACTGCCCTCTGCGTCGCTAGCACCTTCTTGCCTCTGCGCCGCCGACCGCTCCAGCACGTCGACGCCGCTCCAACACATCTCCTCCAGCCGATCGGCGCGCACCCGGTGGTATGCTAATAGGCACCGCTTGTTGCGCCGCATGCAGAGGTAGTTCACGAGCACTTGGCAGGCGGTCGCGGGGTCGGAGGACGGGTCGATGGACCCGCCTAGAGAGGTTAGTGTGGAGGTTACGGAGCGGTCTAGCTCGCGCACTTCGCGGATCATGGAGCGGATTATTTCGGCGGCGTAGGGGGGGAGGTGGGGGAGTGTGAGGGTGCGTTTGGCGTGTTGGACCTAGGTGGGGGGTGGGGAGTTAGTGGGTGTGGTGTGGTTGGGCAGGGAGAGGAAGGGGAGGACAATACCAGTTTGTTTCCGAGTTCGCCGTACATTGCGTCCCGCTGGTATGAGGAAGCTCAGGAGAGTACTGTTGTAGGTTGAAGTGAGAGTCGACGGGAACGCCAGGGCAGTGGGATCAATATGTTCGGGCGAACTAGCCGTATCGGGCCCTTTTCACGATTTTTGTTGAACGTCTTGTGAATAACGTTACTTTGACCCCTGGTAAGTAATGACTCTAAGAGTTAAAGCATCACTGTCACGGCAAACGTTTCCAAGATTTTGAATGAATGTCTCATGTAAGGGGGCGGGTGGAATAGAAGTATTGATGAGCGTTTTCAATTGCCCACAGGTACTCGAGATTTGTAGTTTAATTCTTAGTAAGGGAGATGAGAATGAGAAGCAATGTATGTGACCAAATCAGGTAATACTCCTAAAAATATAGTCGAACGCCGTGAAAGCTTGGCCAGTGTCAGAGCTTATTCCAAACCATTTCTGACGTCGTTCAACAACCCCCCATACTCCACCAATAAGCACCTTAACCCCACTCTTTCAAATTCCTTATCAGTCATGCATAGTAAAAAGTTATAAGCTATACTTACCGGCAAGGCCCGATAATCAACACTGGGAAGGTGGCCGAGTGGTTATGGCGTTACGGTTTGTACTAACTTCCCTCCCCCCTACCTTTGAATTACGTATGCTAATAAGTTGTGCAGTTTAGGTTAAAGCGTTCCAGCTTAACGAACTTTCCGTAATTCGAAAGAGCGTGGGTTCGATCCCCACCCTTCTCATTATTCTTTTTTTGAGTTTTTATCTTTTCCCTATTTGGTGGTGTTGTTGTTGTGATGGAGAGTTGAATTTTTGGTTGTGGAGACGAGCGTGAGGATAAGTGAGTTGGAGATATTGCAAGGATAAGGGAGTATTATCATTTATATTTAGATTTCGAAGATTATGGTAGACAGAAGCAGCTTGTTAAGTTCTTGATCATTTTGTGGTCTGTTCTCTGAACATCTATGGAAATACATAATTGCCGCGTACTTTTCACAATCCATACGCACAGTGCTGCTCTACGTACTCCCAGGACCACCCAGTAATGCGAATCTTCTCACGATGCTCGGACCAATCTCATCATATTCTGCCTTTGTGTGGCAGTAACTTCTAAATTCAGGCGTTTGGCCCAGAAGACTGCCTCCGAACCAAGGGCCGTGTCTTTGTCGTTTGTGAGTAATGACTTGCACCTCAAGACCTCCACTCTTTGCCCCACCACTGCGTGCTTCTGAGGCTCTGATCCTATCGTCTACGAGGTGACGGATATCTCGCTGTAATCTGCGCCCGAAGTCCTTGTATAATGTCGAACCTCCGGACAGAACAATGTTTTTGTAGAGACCGCGCCGCACGTCAATAGGGGAGGTTTGAATAACAGTATCGACAATATTCGGTAATGGGGTTAGAAAATCAGAGGAGTAAATCTCCGGGTTAAAGAAAATTTCGGGGGCCAAGAATCGTTCATATCCTACGTCAACGACGACTGACTTCCCGTTCGGGTACTTTACTGTGTGCTTGCCGAACCTTTCCGGTTCCCGGTCAAATCTCGAGAATTCCTTTACGATATCAGGACATACGTAGCAGAACTCCTCTTTGATACGTTCTGCAGTCTTCAAACTGCTATCTGGCTCTCCTCGATCTCGCAGAAGCGATTGAACGAAATAGGTGATATCTCGACCTGCAATAGGAATACTCTTGATGGAAGAACCGATGACATAACCTTCTGCTACTGGAATAACGTGGGTCACACCTTCACCAGAATCGATGACTGTTCCTGTTAGGGATCGGTCCTGGACCTTTGAGGAAGTCCAAGATGCGGCGAGAGCAAGGACTGCTTGCACGGCGATATATAAACCGGCGCAATTAAAAGATTCAAACATGATCTCGGCGGTATTCTCTCGGTTTTCTGGAGGATTCAGGGGCTAAATGATAGTCAGTACAAGTAAACGGAATCAAGAGACGTAACCCATACTGGTTCTGTGAGTAGAAAGTAATGGTCTTCCGGTTCTACTCTGAGATATTTGAAGATGGAATTCGACCAGAACCGCTCCATATGATCCTAATTGCATTGTTAGTATCCATGTGTCTTTTTCAAGAGTGCTCCTTTACCCAATTCTCTATTTGTCCGTGCCGTATAGGATAGTGAATGCCATAACCTGACCATATCAACGTCTATTCCACGTCCATGCATTTTGCCCTATATAAACATACCGGGTCCAGCTGACGCTGCCAGAGCTTCATCCCCAATGAAGAAGTCTAGATCTTCCGTTCCGCGCTTCCCTGAAAGATGCCCGCTCGGTCCGGCTCCACCGGTAAGGAAAGAAGGTTTATTTGCGACTGCCGGCCTCCCCGACCCTGAACCTCCAGCACCACCACCTGCGCCTTTAGTTGCAATTGCGGTAGGAAACACGAAGGAGGGAGAATCATTTCCAGCAAATCCTGTCGCGGGACATCAGCTCAGTACGTAATTGAAGGTATTTGATATTGCCAACCTAGTTTAGAATACCCCGTGCCGCTGTAATGATATCTTGTTAGCTCTCTTCAATCACAATGTACGGGAAGCGAACTATAAGGCCACAGAATAAATGGTCACTTACTTGTCCATGACAACGGCTGGGGTTTGAGAAGCCATATTGCCGATAGCTCAACTATCGACAGAGCTACTAAGCAAACAAAACTTCTTGGGCAATGGTTCCGCCGGCCCCAGTGTTCGTAGGTAGCAAATATTGGTCTGAAAGAAGAGCTGCGTAATGAGGTCTTATCTCGACGTGTGGGCGGTGGAATTGGCTGCGGGATCCGCCCCGCCAAAACCTGCCAAGATGTATGCAGCTCGGCTGACAGCTTCCTACAAATAGTGCTCTAGATATACCTACATAGGGTAGGTAGCGTCGCGCTTCGAGATAGCTTTTACCTTGACGTATCCAAACGACTTCCCTTTGAGGCGACATAAATGCACTTTTCATCGGATTAGTTGAAGAGGTGCGGTATTGCTATATACTTTAGTGTTTGTATACTTTATTACCCAAGGGTGATTCACATCGGGTGTTTGAAAGTTGTGAATGAGTTAATCGCGTGGTCCAACATCTTCGTTTTAGGAAGTCACGTCCAACGAACCTAAGATTGAGATCAAAATGGCAATACATAGGCCTTTCTAAAAACAATTTCTTTCTCATAACCTTTCTCTTATTCCTTACACCTACCTACTCTCACCTCTCAGACTCGCGTCTCTCTACTCAATCATACAGGAGCAATTCTCTTGTACTCATTAGTGCTATCAACATACATCCCCTTAGGGAATTTTCATTCTTTTGCTTGATTCCGTTAACCTACTATCACGCATCTTAGGAATAGCTTCACCCATTTCTATGCTCCGCGTTCGAACTCGACAAAACTATCCTTGCGCCCAGGAACCCATAACACACAATTGCAAGTACGAATTCGACGTCTCTATCCAAAACATCAGCACCTAGTTGTGTTGTGTTGACTGTTTAGACTACTCAACAGCGCTCACTGAGTCATAGGAGGTACACCACTCTCGGATCAACTACCGTTCGGAGGGTGCGTCCTAACTGGAATTTACCAAAGCTTCGGCGTGCACCATAACACAGTGGAAGGTCTCGGATTGAAGCGTGTGAGGAAGGGAGAACGACTTCATCATAGATTGAGCGACCAAATCCTCCGTCGCCATAACAACGAAGCGTCCAAAGATTCTTCGCCGCATCTAAGCGCTCTACAGAGATCCAGGAGTTATATCACGGGGAACATGTTTAACCGAAATATCGGCCGTAAAGGCCACGATATCTGCGTAATATTCGTTCATGCTGGAGCTGGATACCACAGTATCCAGAATGAGGAGGTTCATCTTCAAGCTTGCAATGAGTACGTACATTCAACTAGCGTAAATATTCCATATTTTGTTCAAGAACCAACATTGACATGTCTTAGTGCTGCTAGAGCAGCAATGGCCATTCTCAAAGCCGGTGGGTCTGCTGTGGATGCTGTCGAGATAGCGGTAAAAGTCCTTGAAGATCGTGAAATAACGAATGCTGGTTACGGTAGCAACCTTTCTATGGACGGAGTGGTCGAATGCGATGCATCAATTGTCGACCATCAAGGACGAAGTGGTGGTGTAGGCGCGGTGACTCGTAAGTTAAAGCACTTAGGCCCTCGTACTGTGCTAACTGTGACTTGCAGAGATAAAGAACCCTATAAGCTTGGCCCGTCTTATTTACAACCTGACCATGACACCACTATCTCTACGGCGCGTACCCCCCAACTTACTTGTCGGACAAGGGGCTGTAGACTTTGCTTTTGAACATGGTATGTCAGTCCTACCTTACGACGCCTTAGTTTCCCCTGCAGCTCGTGAGAGATGGATTAGATGGAGGGAAGATCTCCGATCGGCGGAGCGAAGGGCTCGCAAAGCATCTGCTCAGCCGAGGAGAAAGCAGCGCAACGCTGGGATTATCAATCCACTTCAAGAGGACATTGTCCAGAACACCTTGCGGCAAGCACATACAGAAGCTATGCTGTTGGCATCCGGGCACAACTCTGACTCGGTCTATCAACGTCCCGTCAATCTCTCCAAGGAAGATAAAACTTCCCCCACTCCGTCCAGTATCTCATCGGCGACTACATTAAGCTCATCTGGAAGGATAAGCTCGGACGACGAGAACTTCACTGATCCTCGCGGTCCTCCAGACCCTTTAGATAATCCATCACGTAATTCCTTCATCAACAGCACTCAGCAAGTGCCCACTATTGCTAGTTTGGAATCTCACAATACTACCCATCATCAACACGCTCGTGATGCTATCATGGAAAACGAAGTTGAGATGAGCGACGTAGATGATATCCGTAAGTACCAACGTCGCAGTCAAGATGGAGGCCAAGACGGATTATCTAGCGGAAGTGATGATGGAAGCTCCTCAGACAGTACATTACAACTTCCATCGCTCACACCAAGCCCAACCCTTCCTCCGGTCGAAGGTCCAATGGAAGGTCTAGTCAACGGTCCATTATCCGTACCGTTACCACCGACACCACCAGAGAAGGCCGAATCACCTACCCCGAAGTCTTCTACGCCCCTTGGCCATGTGAATGAAAAACCGGGATTTCCTCCAGAACCTAATGGAGACTATATCACGGACACTGTTGGCGCTCTGGCAGTTGATTGCTTCGGCAACATCGCCTGTGGAGCATCTTCCGGCGGCATTGGTATGAAATATCGAGGTCGAGTTGGCCCAGCCGCTCTAGTGGGTGTGGGTGCAGCTGTGATCCCTGTTGAATCAGAAGACAAGGCCAAAACTACTGTTGCTGCTGTCACGAGTGGAACCGGTGAGCATATGGCTACCACTATGGCGGCGACTATCTGCTCAGAACGTCTCTATCACGGGGTCAGGAAAACCAAAACTGGCGGATTTAATTCAACTGACGACGACGATGTCATTCGAGGTGTGATCGAGCATGAATTCATGGACCATCCGAGCGTCAAGAATAGCATTTCATCCGGCGCAATTGGAGTCTTGTGCCTTAAGAAGACGAAGGATGGGATGTTTCTTTACTATGGACACAACACAGATTCTTTCGCTATGGCTTCCATGCATTCCGATGAAGCGGTCCCCAAGTGTACGATGAGTAGAAGCCAGGGTAGCGGTAGTATTGCACAAGGAGGGCGTGCAATCCGCTTTCCGAAGAAGAAGGCTTGAGGTCAGTGTTTATGCTTGAAGGTTATTAATGATTACTCTTCTTCACCCTCATCCCTTGTCATCTTCCCCTTTACAGTCAACTTTCGGCACACTTCTCTGGGTTCTTCTGCAGAACTGTGTCCTCTTTCGACGATAGATTGCTTTGAGAAAAGCAGTGGTGTATGATATGATTAGACAGTAATGCTGGGACGAGAAATGGTGCGACGAGTCAATGGGTGAAGCAAATTCCTGTAGACTACTCTTCCTTTGGAATAATCCTAAAAATTGACTTTATCGCTTTTTCTAAACGCTGTACAATTACAAGCCAGTAGTAGTCCCTCCATGCTCATAATTGATTAAACCAAAATACCTCCATATGCGCCAGATAAGTATGCTTTATGCTATCACAACACATTTTCTCAAGATGAACTGTCGACCAGCCTTCATGACGGTCCTGGTGTCACCCCCTGCATTGGCGTCGAAGCGCCGGACGTGCCATCCCCAGCAATCCGCTTCTTCTTTTTCTTTTTGCGCGGAAACAGCGCCGGTGCAGGTGTTATCGCGCCGGCAAGAGATAGGCGAGAGTTGCAAGTCAAACATACGCCATCACTCAGGGGTTGGCAGAAAACTTTGTCACCCATTAGTTTCCAAGGACTCTCATTAACCAAACAACACACAGGGGATTGGATAGTGAAGAGAAGTACGTACTGCTCAAACACACCGAACACACGAAGCCAACATCCACAACCTTCCGATGACAGAAGCATGCAGCCCTGAAATCGACCTCGCCACCCCCTGGCATCACCAAATACCTTCTCGCCGTCGCATCCGGCAGAAACGCCATCATGAGATACTGCAGCAGGCCCTCCGCGACCTCCGGTTCCACGTACACACCCCCGGTCGCATCGCACGCTTGCTGCAGGAACACGGTATCTCCGGCCAGCTTGAGGATATCGATGGGGATCTTTTGCCGCTGCGCCGCGAAAATCGCATTCATGACCGAGATGTACTGGTGCGCCAGGTCGCCGGACACGCTCACGACCATGATGCGCGAGGTCAGCGGCGGACCGCGCCGCGAGGCGGGCGCGCCGTCGTTGTAGTCTGCTGTGGCATCCTGACCGGCCGAGATCGGGTCGGCGAGGGGGGAGAGCAGCACGCTTTGTTTGGCGCTGTAGGCGAGCGCCGTTGTCAGCGCGCCGGCCATCATGGTCGTCGTTGTGCTTCGGAGGGTCGAGGTCGTGGTGCTGGAGATCAGGGCGCGGAGGTTGGTGAGGATTTCGTGCTCGATGCGGGCGAAGGGGCGGTATTTGTTGGAGTCTCCCATTGTGCCGTTGATGGTGTCAGTACCGTTCGGGGCGGACCCGTTGGCGGTGGTGTTGGTGTTGGGAGTCGGCTTGGGGGGAGTAGGGTAGAGGAATACGGCGCGTTTGACGTGGCTGGCGATGAAGGCCACTTGGTTCACGTGGTTGAAAGCTAGGTGGGCGTTTATGAAGACGAGGAGATTGGCTACGACGTTAGAGAGGGTGAGGCCGGTGGTGGAAGACAGGAGCTCCCAGGCGTGGGGATTTGTATCAAGGACGACGGTGAGGAGGGAGGGTGGAGGAGCTGGAAGAAAGCCAGTGTTAGCCGTCTGAATATCTCTGAAGCCCTAGCGATAGTGAGAGATTCGGTGAAAGGCTTTAATGAGGCCTACCATCTGTAGTTGTGGTAGCTCTGTCAGAGCCATCGATGGCGTTCATTATCGTTCTAAAGTATAATTTTTCTGAGAAACATGCGAGTGGGAGGAGCGCATGTCATCTTCTTATCCTAAGCCTCCAATTCTGTTTGCTGATAGCCAACACTGAAGATTTGGAAGACTATCCCATGAAACTATACTCAATCAAGAGCTGTTTGCTGGGGCTCCGTAGTTTCCATCTCCTGTTGAAGCTTTGAGATGAGTTTACAGATCTTGGCAGGACTGTAGGGCTGAATATTGTCTACCCCGGCTCTCACATCCCTGCGCCCTGAATCTAAAACCAGACCTTTCACACTCACACCACCATAGTGTAGTATGAAAGGTAAAGCTTAGAGATAAAATCGATCATTTTACCAAGAAACCGTTGTCTGTGACTTTAAACATCATGACCTCCAAATCTGCAGTTCCCGATGCGTGGGACGACGACTGGACGGCCGTAGCCGACGTGAGATTTCGACTGAGTCTAAGAAGCTGAGAAAGCTAACAATCAAGTAGAAGCCGGAGACTCAAGTCGCAGATGCTACTCCTGAAGCTCCAAGGAATATCACTAGAGCTGAACTTAGAGCCCAGCACGCGGCTGCTAACAAGCAGTTGTGGGAGTCGGCGTGCGTGTTAACTTGACTGAGCTTATTTCTCATATTAATTAGTCTGCAGTGAAGCGCCTGAAAGCACTCCATATCTAATAGCTAAGAACGATCCTCCTGTAGGAGCCAATTTCAAACCCCAACTTAAGGTTCTTAGCCGAAAACCTCCTCCGAAAATTGCCAGTTGTGACGGTGTTGCTTCAGGCATAGCTGGACTTTTCATAGAAGATGACAGTGAGGAAGAGGAGCGGAAGAGAAATGCTGAGGTCTTTGCGGAACGGCAAGCGAAAGCACAGAAGGAGCGGGAAGAGAAGCAGCGAAAGTACCAGGAAGTTCGAGAACGGCTCTTTGGCACGAGCGGTACTACATCTGAAGAGAATAAGGGGCGCTCCTCTCCTGCGAGGGACTCGAGTACTGGCAGCAGAGCATCTAGAGGGAAAGGTAGAGGCAGGGTGGACCGCGAAACTCAGATGTCATCGTCAGCAGATCAATCTCCTGTCCGGCCAAGTAGCCAGAGGAGACAGCTCTACGACCCTGGATATACCCCAAAGCCAAATTCCGTCTACTTACAAAAGCGAGGATCAGCCGAAGGGCGTTCAAGACCGGAGACCCCAATCGACGATACTATTATTCGAGCTCCAAGGGGTCCTGACGGCAGCGGCAGAGGAGGATTTGGGTTTGCACCGAGAGGAAATAAATCAGGGCCATCCGTCTAAACAGGGGCTCATTCGCCGGGGAATTGCCACGTCGAAATTCTAGATTGGATACCGAACGGTCGCTCTCGTCTAGAAGTAGACGGTATCGACTTGCAGAACTACGAACGAACTACCATAGGCTGTAAGCTCCCATTAAAAAGGTTACTGGGTTCTTCTGATACGACAATGGACTGTAAATGTCTTGGCAATAATGGTGACTTCAAGTGTTGAGATTCCGCCCATGGAGGAAAGGAAACCTATAATGTTGCCTTGCACGTTCACGAGGCTCGGAGGTACCCTTAAAACACCTGTGGTCCAAATTATCTGGACGAACGCTTAACTTGGCAAGCAAGGGTAGATATGACAAGAAGTTTAATAGCACGTCTCGTGTGTTTACTTTTCCATTTACTGGAATGCTAAATTTGCAGAACGTATACTCCTTACGTACCCCACAAAGCTCACAAGAATGCACCTTGTTGCTCCTTCCGAAGCACTTGGCCCGAGATACTCAATATGTGTATTTTTCCCATGTTCGTTGTAAGAATAGCACTCGAAAGTGTGGCGTTCATTCGTTCGAACCCTCTTTCAGAACTACTCCGTACTCTCACTCTCATCCGAGTCTTGCCTCAATCATGGCCAGGCGCAAACATTCAATGCGTCCGAAAGCATTTTTGGGCCTTTTGGCTCTGAACTCTCGCTCTCTCGTTCTCTCGTAGCTGGTCTACCTTCAATCCCTTCAACAGTCAGCTTCAGCACTAGCGTGTCAACTGTCGCTGCTAACGCCGGTCTGGGTCTAATGTACCACTGCCGACTCCCGCTGGAGTGCTGATTCCAAATTTTGCAGCTCCAACGGTACCCGGTTTAGCTGTGCCGGCTTGGTGCCAGTTTGGTCTGGTCTACCAGCTCTCAGCTCTGAATCGTTGATTCCGCCCGTTCCTGGGTTGCCAGGTCCCGCGCTTCCTGGTTTGTCAGTTCCCGCGCTTCCTGGCTTACCAATTCCCCCTATCCCTAGTGTACCTTCTACTCCCGAAGACGCAACTATGAGCATACTTCCTGTGCCTCCCCTTCCCGGTGACTCTGGCGAGCTTCCTATCCCTGGTCTACCCGACCTACTGGTGCCTGGTCTACCAATTCCTGGCCTACCGATCCCCGATCTACCGATCCTCGGCCTGCCGATCCCTGGTCTACCAGTCCCTGAATTGCCAGGTCTTGATGGCTCACTTCCTGTTCCTACAGAGCTGAATTCTGATATTCTCACCTCCGTCCTTGGCCTCGGAGCTAAAATCTTATCGATCGTTTTAGGCATATTCTCCGCAGGCGGGCTCCCGTCCCTCGGGCTTGGTACTGGTGTCGGACCGGTAGGAGGCTTGACAAGCTCCGCTGGAGCAACTGCAAATCCAAGCCTTATTAACGGCCAGCTCGGTCTCCCAGGCATTCCATTACCCAACGGAGGCCTGGGTCTCAACCCTGCAGCATTAGGCTCTCTGCCGCTGTTAGGCAATCTTCCCCTTCCCGCTCTGAATATTCCAAAGACAGGACTTCCTTTTCCAGGTCTGGAAGATGGACTTCCAAATCTACCAATTCCTGGTCTTCCTCTCGCCGACCTAACCCCTGGGGGTGTATCAAGTCTTATTCCAAAATTCCCTCTTCCAAACCTACCCATCATTGGAGGTCTCCCCCTTCCCCTACAAATCTTCCTCTTCCAGACCTCCCTATCATCGGGAATCCTCTTGGTAGAGGGAGTCCCATTGGAGGTATCTCCTCTCTCCCAGGGCTTAGCCTGCTTTCTCCGATCACAGGTATTGCGCTCACCGTTGTTGCGTTGTTGGACTCTGGACTCGGCGGTGCTGCCGGCATAGGTTCGCTCACCAGCAACTTGGTGCCCGTCCCGGACATACTTTCTCGCCAACTGGGTCTCGGAGCTGGCGCAGGCGCCGCGGGTGGGTTGACTGGAGGTTTGACTGGAACCTTGGGTGGAAAACTGCCTCTTCCACTCCCCGGTGCGGGTGGTCTACCATCTCTACAGGCTCTACCACTGCCAGGCCTTGGAGGTGGTTCAGCAGGGCCGGCACTCCCGTTACCAAATCTTCCGCTACCAAATCTTCCACTTCCTAATCTTCCACTTCCTAATCCTCCTCTCCCTAATCTTCCTCTTCCTAATATTCCTCTTCCTAATCTTCCTTTTCCTAATCTTCCTCTACCCGACCTTCCTGTTCCCCTTCCGAATCTTCCAGTTCCTCTCCCGGGTAGCTCATCTCCCGGCTCAAGCAACCCCTCACTCCCCAATCTCCCGGTACCTCTTCCCAATCTCCCAGTACCCCTCCCCAACCTGTCGCTCCCGATCCCTGACATTCCAATTCCCGATCTACCAATTCCGGACCTCCGGCTTCCCATCCCCGCGCTCGAGCAACTAGAAGTCGCGACCATCGTCTCCAGCCTTATCAACGCCCTCCCACTTCCAGCGGGCCTGGGGAACCTCATCCCGATAATCGACTCAGTACTCACGCTCGCGGTCTCCGACATCATCGCCGCCATTTCGGCCGTCTAGGAAGTCGCACTCATCCTCTCAATGTTCCAGATGCTAGGTGCCATGAACCCAGAGAAGTTCGGCGGCCTATCCGGACTCACCAGCCTCGGTGCCCTCAATTCCGCCGCTTCTGGCCTCTCGCCTGCGGATTTGACCGCTGTTTCGGGTATCTTGGCGGATACACCAGCGGCACCTGTGGGGAGCTTGATTGAGCAGCTCATTGCGATGGTGAGTATCTTTGCGAAGATGGCGCCGCTTATGGGTGATATTCCGGGCGCGTTCAGTTTGGCGGCGCTTAACAGGTTGGGCTTGCCGTTGCCTGTTGATTTGCCTTTGCCTTTACCTGTTAAGGGATAAGGTGTGAGTGATGGAAGGGGATGTTGAAGGAAAGCTCAAAAATTTGGTTGTGCTGTTTTGCTGGTCTAAAAGTTTAGTTGTCGTCTCTTTTTGAGGATTCATTCTTATTCTCAGTCTCGTCTATGTGCGAGACCAATATTTTATCACGCGTTCCAGGATTTCAGTAGCGTTCAGAAGAGTTTTTGGCCTGATCCACTTAGCTAGCTAGTATCAATGCAGAAGTTGGACGTCGTAACGAAACAAGGTTGATCGTAAATGCATATATATTTCACATGAATGAGGTATATCAATAATAAAGAGAGAAACAATCCGAAGCAGCATCTCTAGCCAATAACTAGCGAGGACTTCTCACTATATCCCTTCACCCTCTACCCTAGAAATTTCATTCAGATCGTTTACGGGAGACATTGGCCTGAGAATGAGTCAGTCATACTGTGCACAAGGTTATACGAGAAAAAGGGTGACTTACTGTAGTATTGGCTGCTAACTTTGCAAGTACCCGAAGCGCAAGTAGTAGGTCCCGTCCAGCCATCACCACCGCACTGAGCATACAGCGCCGCAGTACCTTGAGAAGAACCACCGGAGGTAGGAGGTTGCGGCTGCTGGGAGCCGGAGTCAGAGCCACCGCTGTTAGCACCGCACTGGAAGAGCGGGGGTCCCGGGATCTGGTACGCCTTGCCGCCATTATCGGGCTGGCCGGTGGTACCGTAGATGGAGATCTGGATGCCGGGGTGGTTGGACTGGTACGCGCCCGGGAAACTGACGGTGTTGGAGGGGGTGGAGGTACCGCTACCCTGCACGTTGATCTGGGCGCACTCCATGTAGAACTGCGCGCCGTTGGCGGAGTAGGCGTTGTGGAGCGCGATCAGCTCGACGCGCATGAGGTAGTTGCCCGGCGCGATACAAGAGGGCATGGTGAAGTAGTTCCAGCCGTCGTTTGCGATCATGCGGTCGACGGCCCACTTGCCGCCCGAGAGGCCGTCTTCGGAAATCTTGAACCATTTCAGACCTGTGGTGCCGGTCGTCGCGGCGTTGTCGACTTTGGCGAGGTAGACAATGATGGGACCTTTGTGAGAGGCGGCGATGGGATGATCAGGGTCGTTGGCGCCTTGCTTGCCGCCGATAACATGGCCCCACCATGCGCCGACTTTGGCACCGGCGGGGATGTTGATGATGGTGCTGTCTTTGTGGTTGATGTTCTTGTTGCAGGCGAATGAACCGTCGTTCACGTTCTCGATGGGCTGTATATGGTAAGTCTATGGGCATAAATCATGAGAGGGCGAAACGTACGTAGTCAGAATCTGGGGCGCGAACGCCTTTGAGCTGGCCTTGGTCTACACCATTCACGGATACTTTCTATTTTCGAGTTATTACAAGACGTCTATAAGAGGGACATGGTCCAAAATACCTGGAAGATGGTATGAGCTTGAACTGCTGCAGCAGAGATAGCTAAAGAAGCGAATGTAGAGAACTTCATTTTGAAAATGATCGTATAAGAACTAGACGACAAAGACCTGATCGATGTAGAACTGAAAACGAGATACTGCTACCTAAGAAAAGTTGAAAAGACATTGCTGGTAGTTCTCTATATCTTAAATCTTTCGGTACCTACCGCCCATAGCGGATACGGTGAGTTGTCCTCCGTCGGAACGACCAGGACAATGTAGTAGTTCGCAATAAGAATGCTTGGAAACTATGAAACCCAAATGATGGTCAATAGGATCAAGGATTGACTGGGTAGACTTAGAAAACATGGACTGATCACGAGTGGTTGCTATTCGTCGAAAATATATGAAAGCATAGACCTCCCTACTATATAAAACATTGTATCCGACTTGGCTGTGGTTTCGACTAGTATCTTTCGCCACATCGCGTCCTTTATGCACCCCACACCAAGCTATTTCTTCGCGTACTGACCCAGGTCATGATCTCCCTACATTTATCGGCCGTTTCTCGATGATACGGTGTTGGGCGCTGAGTGCGTCGGGAAGGCGCCCAGTTTATTGCACAACGTCATAATGGAACCCAGATCCCTACTTGGAGGAACAAAACCAGAACTCTGAGCTGACAAAATCAATGAGATAGACGTCCAGGAAAAGTGATATAGATATAGTTCATCAAAAATCTTCGTTGGACGGCAGTTTTTGGCTTGAGAGGTATCTCTTCGATGTAAGATCACTTTTCCACTGAGATAACCTCCCATCTTACCCACTAAAAGAAGCTTCAACCTTGAAGAAACAAGACATGCCAGGTGCAGATCCGGTCTCGAGTCCCAGAAGCCGAAAATAGTCGAGAGTTTAGCATTAACAGAGGGCTTCGGCTCCAATGCAGTAAGGATTCTGTCGATTTTGTCACTTACGGAAGAACCGTGATCAAGACGATGATGAGGCCTCCACGGACGCTAAAAACCGTCATATAGAAGACTATCAGATGTAATATTAATGGGCTCTGTGGAAGTTCTTGGAAATGCGTCTATAAGTTGTAGGATATTAATCAAGGATGTCAGGGGTAGTTTGGAACCGGTAGCCGTGGCGGAAATCAAAGGCTTAGTCAGCCTCAGCGGTTAGTTTTGAGTATCATCCACTACCTTACCATCCGACGCTTCTGCGAGTTACCTTAGGGAGTATACGATATTGATTTGATTTTTGTTCGGCTTCATCACATCTCTCATCATCCTGTATACTGCGAAGCTTGTAAGCTTCACGAAAATGAGATCTACGAGGAGTGAAACTTTATTACACACTCTGCGGATTGGGATGCTGCATCGAGCATGAGAGATGATAAGGCGAGCACTAAGAGGTTATGCCAGACTTGCGCCCTTAAGACTATCCTCAAAGTTCCTAGTAACTTTATATAAGATGTACCGTTTAAACTTCAAAGCCTTAGAACTAAACCTGATCGATCAGTGAACCTAGAAGAAGGCTTCCAGGAACGTCCCGTCAGAGCCCGCCATAGTCGACCATCGAAACCTCTTATCATTATGCTACCGCTTCTAGCTAATACGTAATCATGGGATGCCATTGGGCAGTCGAGAACTCAAAGAGTCGTACTTTTATATCTATTCCATAGTTCTACTCTTTCAAATGTTTCATACAACCCTCGCTGAACGGGTTTTCTGGATTTCATTCGTCATATAGTTACTCGAAGCTCCACTAGGGTATGTTCTAGATGTATACTCAAAATACCGTTCGGCACTGAAAACAAGTTTTAGCCCGTAAGTAATATACGAACCCCCGTGGTACTTTATAGTAACACCATTTGTGTCATGCCGTAGGTTTCATGTTATCTACTGGAAGGAAGAATATCAAAGCGCTCCATTTAAGCATTGTTCTACTAGACAGCTAGGGTCTGAAGGACAAAGCGAACTTGTTGAGCTGCTGTTTTGACCCTAAGAGAAAAATATCGCTCTAAGCGTGCCTTTCCCCTTATTTTACTATGTAGACAACTATACCTCGTTAGTCACTAGGTCGACGTATGGCCCAGAGAGTTATTTTATTTATTGCATTCTTCTCTTCATTCGAATCTTTGAAAGATCATAGATTGACCAACAACGCCTCTGAAGCTGCAAGAGTAAACGTAACTCTCCCAGCACTAACCTCAGCAGTCTCCACCTTCGCCGTGCCAGTCGCTAGGCACGAACCGTTCTCAAATGATTGTCCTCCGAACGTCGGTGTCTGCCCTTGATCCTGCCTGGACTCGGCACTAGGGGCCGTCAATCTTTTCGCCGACACTGTCTCTCCACTTAAGCCCGTTAAGATAAACTGCTGACTGCTCCTTGACCCGCTACCAGAGAAGTAATCCGAGTTATGCACGGAAACACGAATAGGCGCTCCCGCAGAATCGTAGACGACATAGCCGCCATAGTTAGAGCTCCCGGTATCCAGAGGTGCAATCTTTGCGCCCCCAGCCATGACTGCTGTTGCGAAAACTGCGCCGTAGTACGGCGCACCGACATTGTAGCGGCCCCACCAGCAGTACTGGCAGTTGCCGATGGTGCCGTGATGGAAGTAAGAGCGCGAGATTCCTGCGGTTGCGGCGCGGAGGGATACGTCTGCGACCCAGAGAGCGGCGCCAAATTTGGGGCTTACGCCTGAGGCTCCTCCTCCCGTGGCTGATGCTCGAATTAGACACTCCATCTCTCAAAGTGCTCAACCCACTCACCGGAATTCATCTCTCCGAAAACATACGGCTTTCCCGCGTTCTTGGCAGCCTGTACGTCGGCGCTAAAGGAGCCGATGTTCCTGATTACATTGCTATGGCTCATCAACGACTGCACGGTACCACCTGGGTAGTTGTGGTGGGAGATCGTCTTAATGTGCGACACTGCCGTTGCATTTTGGACATTCAAGAGCTGTATCGCGCCCCATTCTGGAGGATTTTTAAGAGAGTTCGCAGCCTGGATTAAGGGCGTCGTCCCCACGCCGTTTCCTACAGCAATCTGCCAGTTCCCTTGAGCTTGTGCGTCTGATCTCGCATTCGCATTTCTCCAGTCTGTCCCTCGAGTTAGTACGGGGTATAGGGTCATCTAGCAGCGGAGTCAATCTACATTCCGGTTCGTTACCAAGCTCAATAGCTAAGAGATTGGGAATCTTCGCTTTTGCCTCTCTCGCAGCCGCAATCGTATTTGCTTGGTTATTCTTTTCCCTGTTCAAACCTGGCCAAGTTAGTCGGAGTTGATGAACTTTTCCTTCATGTATTCTTACCTACGACGACACTGCCGGCATACGTCCCAGCAATCGACATAAAAGAGGGACCGAAAGTTAGCGTCATGGGAGCATCTTTCTCGTTCGCGACCGAGTAGGTGACCGCTGCTGAGGACGCAGCGTCGTATGTCGCCCGGTCTCTACAGGTAGGTCAATAATCAACGACCGGATAGGTATTCCCCATATGACACCATGCTTACTGGGTAGTCCCGCCAATTCTAATAGGCGGCCATGTACCTGAGAGGTCTCTCATATTTTGCATACATTGTTTCGTAGATGCAACATCGTTCATGTACGCGGGGAATGTAAAGAACTCGTAACTACGCACATATCAGACCATACATTTCAGGAAGCTATAATAACGCTTTGACTGTCTACTCACGATATCCCCACGGGCGCGGGATCCAGAGCAGAAGCAGATGCGGGCGCTGTTGCTGGGACGTTAAAGGTAACAGCCAACGACCTGCTCGCGAGGAACGCGATAATAATGATGTCTCGCCTCATATTACAATGCGCCAGAAGGTATAAAGCTTGAAAACTCGAGGTGGGACAAAGTATCTCTTTTACATCTTCGCCAAGTTTACTTGAATATATTCGGTCGGGATGTGCACAGCAGTAGATATATTATATTAACAGCCTCCTCACAGAACTGGCCGAATAGAGTGCAAAATCCCATGTACAAGCTCGTCCAATTCGTTTTGTAAGAGTCATTAAGGGCACTGTGTCATCTCCCGGATTGGCTAAAGCCACTAGCTTCCACTTAGGGCTGCATCTATGGCCTCAGTTATGATTCGAGACTCTCTTGTCACTTTTGTAGAAAAGAAGAAAGAAATGTTAATCCACGAATCCGTTCCAAGTCCCTTTCGGGCCGGTCATATAAGTTTCTGGGGCAAGTCAATATACCGTTAAAACTCACCTGTTGTGGCATAGCGCAGAGCTAGCTAAAGGGGGTGCTAGTCTACTCATATTCCTCCTGGATCGTAAAATAGTACCTAGAGCGCTAGGACGACTACGAGTAAACTAATACCGCCTTAGGTTAGAACTAGTTTACGCTATGCCACTGGAGACAACAGGTGAGTTTTTACAGTAAGATAGTAGGGAAATGCTATTGTTAATCTGTCATTAGCGACACATCCATACTACAGTAGAACTAGGCAACAAGGATCCAATTTTGCGTTTAAAGGTAGTACGGCACCCTTTGTTGCTATTGCTATTGCTACATGATCTTCTGTCTAGTGTACATTCTTATTAGGTAGATGGTTGGCCCCTGGAATTCGTGAGTCCACGTTGGTTAGAGTAATAAGACGAGGCAAAACCGAGTCCAGAATCCAGATACCGTGCAAGACCCGCGAGAGCAGACCAAGGTTGAATATATCTGTCCAGATGAGCTAACTCAAATAGAATTGTGTGCATACACCAACCGACCAGATGGTCGAGATAAGAAGCACTAATGATATTTCTACTTGCTGATTAGGTATGGGGAGTAGCGTCCTTCCACCATATCCCTCAGCGGTCTCTCACTTTTGAGGCTTCTTTACGCCTAATTTTATCGGCTGTTCGCTGAAGAGCAGTCTTAATCTCACCCTTGGGAAACGATGCGATATTGTAATACGCCGGTGCAATATCCTAATATCAAAGTAAGGGAAACTGGTCATGAATACAATTAAAGGCAAGAAACTTACAAGAAGCCATTCCGGTTTAACAGCGGTTATGTTCCGAATATAATTCTTTGATGTAAGGACGAATTCGTTATATAAAACCCAATCGCTGTCCTGGGTTAAAACGGTACTTGGGTGTAGAAGGACGTTCTGGTTCTCTTTCATGGTGATATAGCTTTTCCCGGTTCCATCTCGTTTCGCTACTTGCATAAAGAACCCGCTCACAAGAGCGCGTCTGATATTCTCATAGTATTTCTTATCCTCGAAAGGGGTGGACATAAACTCAATCTCTTCTCGTTCCATAATTCGACTTAGCTGCATTCGAATATTGTCTGCTTGAGTGAGCGCGCGATAGGACAGGAAGTGATCATGACACCACTGTTTTGGATTCTCTTGGGCTTGCGGACCTTTGAACGCGTGGTATACGTTCAACATGGTGAGGTGATCACCGTCCTGATGTGCGAAAAGATCTTTCATCTCATCTGCTCGTTTCCTTGCAGCTGCTGGACGCACGAAAATTTGAGGTACAGAGAGCAGGGCCGTGAGCGAGAGAATCTCATTCGAGCAGTAAAACTCAGGGGACGATATTAACATCACTGCAAGAGCAGGATCTAAGGGGAACTGTGCCGCTAAGCGGCCTAACTGAGTCAATTCCCCTTCGTCATCAAGACAAGCCAAATAGTTCAACTCTTCCAGAGCGCGCATCATTGTTTCCGGAGCTGGTGGATCCATAAGATCGAAGTGGACTAGATCGTCAATTCCAAGCTTTTTCAACTCTAGAACAGTCGAAGAAAGATTCGACCGCAGAATCTCTGGATATGTCTGCTCAATTAATTCTTTTTTGAATGCTTCTTCAGTATATAGACGGAAGCACTTTCCGGGCCGCGTACGACCCGCACGACCTGCGCGTTGTTGTGCTGATGCTTTGGATATTGGAGAGACTAAGAGGGATTCCACCCGGATTCGGGGGTTATAGACCTTTTGCTTACTGAAGCCAGGGTCTACCACATACACGATACCATCGATGGTAAGAGATGTCTCAGCAATGTTAGTTGAAACAATGCATTTTCGTCCTGGTCGACCACCAATCGTTCTGGCTGGTGGTGCCGGTTCGAAGATCTTTTGCTGTTGATGAGGAGGTAGAGTCCCGTACAAAGGATATACTTTGAGTGGTCCAGCATCAGCTTCTCGGATCATCTCGTCAATCTCAAGGCTAATCTTTCGACACGAGTCTTCAATCTCTTCTTCTCCAGTTAAAAATAGGAGAATATCCCCCTCAGGTTCAGTAGCGTGTATCTGCAAAACTGTTCGGATCGCCGCCTCGACGTAATCGCGTTCTGGTTCAGGCGTGTAGAATATCTCCACTGGATGTGTTCTACCCGGCACAGCTAGTAGTGGAGCGTTATTGAAATATCGTTGGAATTTTTCCGCGTCTAGAGTAGCAGACATGATCACAATCTTTAAATCAGGTCGCCTCAGTACGACTTCTTTCAACAATCCCATCAGAATATCCGTCGCAAGCGTGCGCTCGTGGGCTTCATCGAGAATGATCGTACTGTAACGGGTCAAGTTATGGTCATTCATAGCCTCTCGCAACAGCATACCATCCGTCATATACTTTAGAATCGTCTTCGGTGAAGTTTTATCCTCAAAGCGTATACTGTAGCCAACCTCTTCACCCAGATTTACGTCCATCTCCTCTGCCACACGTTGCGCAACTGACATAGCCGCGACTCGACGAGGTTGAGTGCAAGCTACCATTTTGCACTGTTGCTGAGGAAGGTCATCAAATAGGACAAACTGTGGAATTTGAGTTGTCTTTCCTGATCCCGTTTCACCGACGAAAACAAGGATCTGGTGCTTCTGATAGAGTTCCAGAAATTCATCTCTAAGACATATCAGTACCTTTTTAACTCTTTAGACATATAGAACCAGATAATGACTTACCTCTGGGCATGAACTGGCAGGTTTCGGCGTGTCTCCAATATTCTCATATACTTCTGTGAGAGAGGATTCCCAGTAAAGGCATTCAAAGGTCCATCCTCGACATATCTTGCTTGCTTGGAAGTCGTTGAGTGGCGTTTGAAATCGTCCAAGCTTGTAGATGTTTGACCATTATTTGAGACGTTGTGCCCGTTGGTAAAGCCGTTAAAGCTTGAATCTTCGTACAAATGGGCAAGATATTGATTCTTGTTAGGACTCATGTCGGTTGCAGTGGTTTTCTGTCTTTTGGCACGAGGATTATTATCATCTTCAGGACTTCGATCAGCCATTATGCTTTGAGATATGAAAAGTCACGGCAGGTATGTAGAATGGGAGCAAACGAGCGAGTCGCGCTGTCAGCAAATCGTTTTCCAAAAATGTTGTCGGGCGATTCGAAGTTATACGGCATATCTTCGGTACTTCTACAAGCGTTTGTAGGAATACCAGACGAGACGCTGCCGTCTCACGTGGCATGACATAGTCAGAATTTCTCATAATACGATTGATTTTAATATTCTCGTCCGCATGATTTTTCTTTCACATTATAAGCAATGATTACTATTCCGTCTGTTTGCACAAAGTTCTGTTCGGCTTATGTCGGTTTGATTTTGGACTACATCTTTTCATATTCTCTGAAATACCCCTTCGAAAGAAATTCCTGCATCCCTACTTTTCTTGCCGACTAAAATGTACTCACCAACCCCCAGTAGTGCGGAGATTATGCCTATTTTCTATATAGGTCAACATGAGACTAATCGTTCTCTTCCTGTATCGGACCAACTTCTCCGTCAGGCTCAGGATTTCAACGTAAAGTGATTCCCAGATTGATATTGAAAGGGAGCTAATTCCCTCTGCAGTATGATATGCTCAGCACCCCTATCACAACTTCTCAGTTTCATTCCAATGTTTTGACGCTCCTTTCGAATTACATGGCGCATATTGAGGGGAGCGTACCTGAAGAAGAGATCCCAATGCCTCTTATTCCACCTTTAACCTCCTTAGACACGAATTTGACGCCTAACGAAACCATTTCTCAACTGATAGCTTTCACAAGTCCTTGGATTGATCTAGCTTCTCCGGATCCTGTCATAGCTAGTCTATCGAAGCAAGTTTTCAATCTGGAAATCGCTTATGCTGCCTTCTGCGGGATTGGTAATGTAATCATACAAGGACTAGCTCTTAATCATGGCGTTACACCAGGTAGCGGTATATCCCAGTACGCTAGGGTCATACAGGAAGCCCTAGGTGCTGGGCCATACCTTCACCTTCAAATTCTGATGCAGATGAGAGAGGATTCAATATCATCCAGCGCTGACACCATGGGGAGTTTGTCACAGTTTGCGAGACAGCAGTATCTCGAAAAGGCTTCACACGCATCTGCAACTGAACGTGAGGCTGATTTGTTCAGCACCTGGGATACCTGGAATGTTATTAGATCTGTGTGTAAATATTCCTCACGATTATCTATCGGTAAGATTCAAAATACATCTCACCTCTGTTTGGCACCAGGCAATTCTCAACCCTAATCAATGAAGGAATTATGCGCCATAGTTTCCCTCTCTTAACCGTCAATTTCTTGGAGAACTGTGATTGCTGACTTGTCTAATATCAGCTTTATTGTTACCAAAGCAGCTTCCGCCAATGCCACTCCAGTCAAGGTGGTTTTCGGAGCCTTTGAAGGAGTTGATATTTCCCGAAACTTCTTTTCTGAAGAATGCAAAAGGTTATCCCGTACTTTCGAAGTCTCACCAAGCTTTGATCTCGCGATATATGCGTCTTCGAAATTCTCCCTGGCTGCTGCTCAGTGATGTTGGGCAGATCCCTGGGGTAGATGAGCAAACGAAGATTTTCAGTAGCCCCAGAGATAACTCACCAGGACTGAACGCCTCAAGGGGGAGTATGTCCTCGTCTCCTACTCCTGCTGAGGCTGCACAGCAAGACGCAGGATCACGAAGAAGAATAAAAGACCCCACTCCTCATCTGAGTTATATGAGACATCTCCAGGCAAATCAGCCGCCGAAGTCTGCAATTGAACGTTTCGGGGCCGGATATCAGGATTATCTTCAAGCTCCCCTCCAGCCCCTGACGGACAATCTGGAAAGCATAACTTATGAAGTCTTCGAGAAAGATCCTGTGAAATATGACTGGTACGAGATGGCAATCTGTAACGCACTAAACGACTGGATGGCGCTAGGTAGATCTACCTCTTCTTCAACTGGAGCTGTAGTCATTGCTGTGGTGGGCGCTGGCCGTGGACCTTTGGTCACCCGTGCGCTTCGCGCTGCGGAAAAGAGTGGAGTCTTGGTGGATGTATATGCAGTTGAAAAGAACCCAAATGCTTATGTTCTTCTCCAACGCCATAACCATGAGGATTGGAATATGGCTGTCACGGTGATCAAATCAGACATGAGGTTCTGGAAAGGGCCATTACAGCCTGACGGCTCCCATGGACGTGTCGACATTCTTGTATCAGAGCTTCTAGGCTCTTTTGCGGATAACGAACTTTCCCCGGAGTGTCTTGACGGAGTTCAACATGTCTTAAATCCACTACATGGCATCTCTATACCGTCTTCATACACGGCGCACATGACTCCAATCGCGGCTCCGCGTCTTCATGCTGATTGTCTCGGCCGTAGCTTTTCCGATCCTACAGTTTTCGAAACACCTTACGTTGTGATGTTACATGCACTCGACTTCCTATCCACTATTCAACCACATTCTGATTCTTCAGCAAAGCAAGAGTTGATACCGCTTCTACCAGATGTGAAAACCGCTTGGGCTTTTAGCCATCCAATCCCTCCCGGCATCATTCTACAGTCAAATCTTCGCCGTGGTGGAGGTGTTAATGGTGGAGGGGGAGGAAATATGGGCGGCGACGGCGCGAACGAACATAATGTGAGGTATAGTCGCCTAAATTTCCATTGCCCTAATCGAGGAGTCTGCCATGGGATTGCAGGATACTTTGAGACTGTGTTATATCGCGGACCTTCAGGAACGGTTGAGTTAAGCACCAACCCGGTGACCATGGAGTCTAAAAGCAAAGATATGATAAGCTGGTTTCCAATCTTCTTTCCTCTCAAGGTTAGTCTTAGTTCTTACTTATTCAACTTTCTCTAACGAGCGATAAATGCAGACTCCCGTCTATATTCCTGATAATTCTGAACTAGAGATTAGCATGTGGCGTCAGACTGACGACAGGAAAGTGTGGTATGAATGGCTTGTAGAGGTTTTCATGGTCGATGCTCATCGAAGGATACGACTCGGTGTGTCTGATATTCATTCAAGCAAGAAAAACGGCTGCCTTATGTAACCGTACGAATAATTCTGAATGTGAAATGTGTAGATTGGGATGTAACAGTCAGTTGGATAGAAATTCACGAAGCTAATATTTCACGTTATATCGGCACAACACAACATTGTTAATGGTACTCGCCTTATCCTACTTTCAACAACCTTTACTTTCCACATTTCCTCCCAAGTTATACTACGCACGCTGAATTTTTTTTCTCGAAGAGTTTACATAAAACACATCCCTTACCTAATCCCACGGAGTCCAACTTTTGGATCCCCGACACCATCATGGACACGGAACTCATCAGAGGAGACTATAAACAGTACAAAAGCGATACAGAATTTGTTGCATGGTGGCTCGCAACTACCGCGAAGGAATATGGTTTTAAGTCTGAGAATGCAAGCCTGGATCCATGCTGGCGCTCGAACGTCAAGTTGAACTCCTACCTCATCGCGATTAGGGACTTTATTCCCTTAGCGCAATATATCAAAGGGCACTACGAAACAAACATTCCCTCAGCATTTCGCAACGCCCTCGATCGAGCTATTAGACTACGGAAGCGCTTCCACGTATGGTTTCGTAATAGACCTCGAAAGGACAACAAATCCACCGAAGGTGCTTCGGACAAGAGTCATCGCCATTTCGTCGAGGTTCTCGAACGGGTGAGAGATATACTCTTGTACCAACCGCCCCAAGAAAGGGTGCAAGGATATTCGACGCTGTCTGAAGAGATCGTACAAAACGGCATGGGCAATCTTCCCGCTAATATCTTCGACTTACTCACTCTCGAGGAACCAACTGAGGAATCTGCACGCACAAAAAAGGCCGCAACAATTCAATCTTCTAAGAGTACAGTATCTATTGAATATTCTTTTGAAGAAGTTCAAGACGATGAAGATGAAATGACACTGGCTCTATTCCTACTATTTTCTGAGACAGACTGTATTCGGAGTGCGATATGTGGCACCTGGTCCCGCTACCATAAGGGAGAAATTGATGTTATAGCAGCCTCGCTAGCAACCGAAACGGGTATATGGGCAGTACGAGACATGGAACAGCAGTTCCCAGAGCTCTATCCCAGGTTCGACGATATCGAATCCTTGATCCTCGGCATATGCAACGTACAGTGCGAAAAAACAGGAGCAGCTCCCGTTGTAACAGATGTAGGAATCGAGGAAACCTCACCGGTGATATACGAAATCAAAGAAAAGTCCTTCTATTTGCCGTGGAGGGTGCTGAGTTTATCGTTTCAAAGCGCCGAATATTCTACATTACTGCAAATGGGTAGCTATTTCTTATGCGAATATGATTCATCCAAGGATCTTGAAACACTGTCGATGGTAGAAAAGCAGGAGGAGGACATACGTATCCTTGACGGGATCTTAAGAGTACTTTATACTGCTTACAGTATGTGCCTTGACGATCCCAAAAATCCTCCTCTAACCGCTGAGGATGCGCTCGTTCGATTGTTCCGGGATGCATACGGGACGGGAAAGACCACCCTGGCGGTAGTCTTCGCTATGCAAGTCTACCTTGATATACACCATGAAATGAGAAACGATGTCTCAAAAGGATACGTCGATCTTCGCAAGACAGCAAATGCTGTGAAGACCACAATAAATCAGACCGCCAATCTTCACGCCACACTAGGCGCTCGGGTTTGGATTACACGAGAGAATGAAATGTTCTCCTACCTTATAACGCTCATTGAAACAGTAGCTGGAGCAGAGCTCCCTTCAGAAATTCCAACAGGACTGGTGAGTTGCGGTGTATCCATTTATACATTATCTTTAGAGAGCCGGAGAGCCAGAAAGTTGGAGAAACCTAACGATTAGTTTAATAGCGCTCTACTATTATATCTAGTTACTAACCTGCTTTTAGGAGCATGAACCGCTCAGCTGGTTGCTCGAGGTACTCACAAACCACCCGTGGCAATGTGGACTGATACGATATTGTCTCCAAATGAACGTGCAGGAAGTTGGTCTGAGGATAGCTTCTACCTGGGGTTCGATCATTTTCAGTGCCCATCTTTACAACGCAGTCCGTCAAGAACAGATTCTGGAAGAGAGATGGAAAGATATGGACACCCTCATGGTGATACACGGGCAGAACGCATTCTTTCCTGGTGGTGTCCCTAAAACTCCACCTGATTATGTCAAACGGTGCGGGTTAAAGATGGGCGTGTCTTTGGCCAACTGGGCCCCCAATCGAAGAGATAACGGACTTACTATAACACAATCGCAACTTAAGGGCCTAGAACAAGTCTCTCCGGTGAGCCGGATCTTTAAAGAACGATACTGTGAGGGGAAACACTGTCCGAATCTGTCCGAGAAAGAAATTGAGACTGTGTTATCGAAGGGTTCTACAAATGCTGTTTTGAGTTGCTGGCGTAATAAGGAGATGGTTGACGAGCATACTGTCCTAAATTCTCTCTGCGATGCTATCCAGACTGAGTTGTTTGAGATATATTTTGACTATCTGAGCATGCACCGGACTTGTATGGTCATGTTACGCCAGGTCAGAACATCTTTCTATTCTAACGGTAATCAATCCGGTATTTCTACCGGCGCAGGCTCAAGAGTAGACGATAGAGAATTTGCCATTGTAGTTTACGAAATTTTACGAACAGGAAGCCTGCAGAACGGGGTCGGAACCTGTATACAAGAAATCAAGGCCTAGGGGGGACGACCTTTCAGTATGGAACAGTGGCTTGGATTGGAACGACACCTGGAGTCTCGGCCGCTGGAAGAATCTAGCAAAATCCTCGGAAGGAATCTTAAGTCTGGATTAGGGGAGCTAGAGGTCAGGGTATTGAAAGCCAAATACGGGCTTGATGTCGAGGAGCGGCCGAAGTAGTATTGACTGCGTCAGACGGTCGCAGACTGAGCTATATGCTTTTGCTGAATTAATTCTAGTACGATGCTCCAATACGTCTGAAACTAGTTTCGCATACTGAGCGAATTACTGTTCTTGATAACGTAGTTAGGATAGTATATTATAGACTGATAAACTTAAGTACAGTACATCACACCAGTTCGAAACATCTCACATCACTCTGCTGATCCTCGTCGTCTACAATCTGAATGTGAACACCACTTTCTCCCTCGTCGGAACTCACCTCGATCTCCTCATCGCTCTCCCCACTGAATGCCCGATGGTACGCTTTTGCTCTCTTCGCTTGACCAACTTTCGCAGTCTTCTTGACGAACCTTGGGGCTGATCTATCAAAGGTGCGGTCTATTTCCACAGGACAGTATGCCACTGCAAATATTTCTTCTTCGACAACCTGCATTGTACGCTCATGCTTTATTCCAGTGGTGATAGAAGGGTTGATGCTAGGATCCAAAAGGCCGGGTAATGGTACAGCAGACAAAACAGATAAAGGCGCCGTGACTGAGAACCCGGTCGTACGAGTTTCATCATTCCTTAGTCTCCATACTGTGCCAGTCGTTGTAAGAAATCCGATAACAAGATAAGCACGGCCATGATTTTGAAGTATCTTAGTTACGTCTTCGGCATATTGCGTATTGGTCATTAACTTTTCAAAGTACATTTCGGGATTGTTCAATGTATAACGTTTGACCTGCTGACTCTCCAATCCAGTGTGATTGTCGTGCCCTCGAGCGAAATCGAGTCCGAAGAAAGCTGTAAGTCCAAATGAGATACCCTTCTCTCTTACAAATTCTAAAATCTCTTTGCGAGTAGTTGATGACGATGGTGCGGGAAGAATATTCGGTATTATGTCGTCAGTGTGGTGGGAAACGTCCGATGGCGATAATGATTGAAAGGGGGCAAATTTATGAAGAGGAAGATATTTGTCCACTACAACACGGCACATCATATGCTTAATCTCAGTCGCTGGACATGTTTCATCGAGGAGGAAGAACCTGCGTCGACTCATTATGATTCGCGGTTCGAAATCCCACGTTTGACGACCGCTTTAATGTAGGTATGCTCTTTCTGTTAGATACTTGCGCTTGGAAGTACCGTAGAAATCTTTTGTACAGTACAGGAGGCAGGTGAAAGACTTTTTTTTCATATTATATAGGAATTGTCCCAGCCTTGTTGCCTAAGGGCGTCTTCATCCTCTAGACGGCTATTGCGAATGGTTTTGTGGCTGAGGGCTAGCCCATACTCCTACCTTTAGCGCGCTACGGCTGAGCGTCTGAGGGTTGATAAATGCGAAGAAGTTCCCCTAGAGGTAGCTGAGATGGAAGAAGTAATTCTCTTTGTATAACAGTCTCATTTCCAGGTCGATATGTAAAGTGAGGTACAAGTAAGGTATTGTCCATACCGAAAATCTTATCCAAATTCTCCCTAGTGCAGATCTAGAATGTGCGCGGCACTCATGACGATCCCAGCGATCCAGCCCTTGCACGTCAGGCTCACTTTGCAAGCTCGGCATCAACCTTCATGGAACGACATCCCTACCAGACGGTGCTGGACGGTAGATGTTCTCGAAGGGAACGAGAAGGTAACGGAAGACTTGCAGCTTTCGGATCCTTTGAGTAAGGAGGAAGCGGCGACGTGCCGTTGGTATCTGGAACAATATGTCCAGAGTTCCCCTTTCTCCATTTCTCAAGCTCGTGCCGCTGAAGCATTATTGAAGGGGTATCCGAAGAACATAATCAACCAACTGAATCTTAGAGAGATACTACAGTCACGAGCACCCTCTATCAATGGTCAGCCTACAGTTCTTTCACTGCTCATCAAAGAATCGATCAACAGCCCAGATGCCACTGTGCATCAGCTTCATTGGGAAGCCCTCGAAGATCCAGAATGTTGGAATAACCCCAACCTTCGAGTCGAGGTCAAACGCGCCGCCCTCAACAAAGAGATACTCCAGAAGCCCTTAGCAAGGGTCAAAACCCGCCAGGATGAGCAAGGCGCTACCGGGACACTCAATATTCTTCTAGTTGTTGCGCGAGACACTTCTCACAATCCGGCTATTTATAGCGACGTAAATCCATTTCTTGTCTCCGATATCCTTTCACAGATACGAAAGAATCTCCGACAATCTGAACATGCCGTACGAATGAATGTAGAAATTGTACGACCAGGGAGTTTAAAAAGTTTGGAAGAGCATCTTCAACGTGCTGAAGCTATTCACGGAACCAACTATTTCCACATCATCCATTTTGACCTCCACGGTAAAGTAGGTCTGAGAAAGAAAGGTCCTACACGTGTCAAAAATGCTTTCCTTTATTTTTGCGATCCGCATTCTAACGCCACTAGAGCTGAAAGTGCCACCAAAGTTGGTAAGATCCTAAAAAGGCACTCCGTCCCATTGGTAGTTCTCAATGCATGCGAGTCTGCTAGGGCTAATTGTGGGGATGACGCAAACATTGCAAAGATCTTCGAACAGGAGGGTGTTCAAAAGGTTCTAGCAATGTCATTCAAGATTTCAAGTAGCGCAGCCAATTTATTTCTCTCCAAATTTTATAATGAGTTTCTCATAACCGGAACTTCATTTTCCAGAGCTGCGGCGGAGGCACGTAGCTTTCTTCGAACCTTCTCTATTAGACAAGCTCGTTTCGGGTTGGAGCTACCCCTGAAAGATTGGTTTGTGCCGGTGATATACGGTTCTGACCACGACGTGGTGATACGCCAGGAGAAAACGCCAGGAGAAGATTCAGTGGACAGAGGGATTGACAAACCTTTCGTTAGTACGGCTAAGCCCGATCTGTCAACGGATTCTACCCCTGTTGGACGTGAATTCGACATCTTGAGGATCGAGAAGTTGCTATGTCAAAATCACACCCTTTATTTGCATGGGCCTCCAGGATCCGGAAAATCAGCCCTCATACGATACCTTGCCTCTGTCTGGAAGGAGACTTCCTTCGTAGATGGATACGTCTACGTGGATTTCAAGAATATTAAGATCACTCAAGCAAATGACTTTATCGAAAATATTGCTAGCCAGCTAGTTGCTAGATTCCTGGCTTCCAACATGAATCTCTGGACGGTGAATACACTATCGGTTCAGTCTTACGACCACGAGTCCTTAAAGGACATTATCAAAAGTATCGTCAAAGAATATCGTGTTGCCATGATCTTTGATAACATTCAAGTATCCCACTCGAATATAGTCCCGATGTCTCTCGATGATGTATTGCTTACTGAAATCAATAATTTCTTGAGTCCCTTCTTAGATTCACCAGGTAGCAACCTGTCTGCCAATATAACGACTACCAAACCATTCGTCCTCTTCATAGGCCGCCGTTCGGATGTGCAGTGGATCTCGAACATAATTGGTTATGACTTTTTGAATCAACACTACAAAATCTCTGGACTAGAACTTCCAGATGCCATTGAATTAGCTCAATCAACTCTACGAGACGCAGGGGAGAACCTAGACGAGTGGCAACATGAAGATTTTAACACGCTTGAACTTGTTCTTGAGCTCCTTCAGAGAATACCTGACGCGATTCTCCAAGTCCTTCCCATGGCTAGACGGTTGCGGATTCCGTGGCGTGAATTCCATCACCGCGTTCATACCCAGCTTATCTCATCAACGGAGGCCAGACGGGTGGTTGATGAGAACAATGATTTCCACAAGGAATTCCGCAACTATGAAGAAATCTTACCCCATGTGATTTTCCCGTATTTTCTGCTTCTCGGCTTCTTTTGGCGCGAGGGTCCAATTGCAGCATCGCTAGTCGATGCTGTGATATCAATCGCAGAAAATATTGGTACTGATAGCGCAACCGAAGACCAAGTTAGAGAGGCTATTGAGACTGTCATCCGAGCCGCCATGCTATTCGCTCGTGACCGGGGGCTACTGGAGTATGACAACTCAGGAAGAATCAATTGGATACATCCATTATTTACCCTATACTCTAAAGGGCCACGGCTTGCACAATCCGACGAGGAATGTCCAGAAGACCATAAGAGGGATCAGTCTATCGCAGAGAAAGAAGTGGTCGAAGATGATTCCCCAACAAATTTTCAATCCATGAGCATAGCGTCAATTCTTCCTATTATTAAAACTATCGAAGAAAGGGCATATCTCCAATTCATGGTCAATGTCTACACTGGTAGTGACTATAGTCAACTCCGTATTGACTATTCCGCTGCATTCCCGAACCTACTTACATGCATAAAGCATTGCATAGTTGCAGATGATATTATATCATTAAATGACTGGCCTATGACTCTTTTCACGCTTTTCGCCCCCCACATAAGGCTAGTAGGCACCACCACGGACTGCATACTTTTTGCAGACGCATATGAGCAACTACTGTCAGCATTTTTCCGATTAAACAAGGGCTATGCAGTGCCGGAAAAGTATCAAACCTTTGCCTTCAACGTTATCAATTACTTGACAGTTACCCATCGTGCTGAAGTCAAACTAATATCTGAGGATTCCCTCCGCTTCTCAAATATAGGAATGAGTATGATTGAGCAAACGGAGGCTAAGTACGGCCGGATAGTTGATCAATTTCAAAAGAGCCTTGTCTATCGCTACCGAACATTTATCTTCCTGGACAAAGGGATGCATTCAGAGGCTAGAGCATGCTGGCACAATATGACCACTATTGATGATGTGCTATTTGGTTCTGGTAAAGAGCGTCTCATCCCGCCAATGGAAAATCGTGAAGTCCTAAAAGAATCCATGCAAATGATTAACATACTTGCAAAAACTGAGGAAGAGAAAGCGGCGATGAAATCGCGACTTGATGCTAAACCCGGATATGCCGTTGGAGCAGCTTTCTATAAGAGTCGCAAAAAACTTGGCCACATTATTGATCTTCTGTGTGCTGGAGAGTCTCTGGAAGTGGATGGGCCCAACGGTTCAACTTATATTAAGTGGCTGAATGATCAGAGCCAAGAGCTCCAGAAAATTCATGGTGTTACCGAAGCTGTTGGGATGAGAGGTCTCGAGATGGATGAGCGATGGTGGCCCGAAAATTTTGACATGGTCAAACAGCATACTACGCTCGAGGATCCGTCACATCGACTCAGTGCTATAGAGGAAGCAAGAGACACAGGCAACTGGGCAGATGCCGCCGAGCAACATCAAGGTCTCTTACTCCGGGCGCTCCAGGAGGTTGACTTTGAAGAAGTCCTAGTTCACATCCGTTCTCTTATTGCAATATATCGAAGATCGCCTATCTTTGCTATGAAGATAAAAGAGATAATTGGCTTGCAGAAGTTCATAGAAGCTCTAGCACCTTTATATGAGAATTTCGTTCAACTACTCGAAAATCGAACTGAGAAAGCTGTAGAGGAGAACCTTCGTCTTAGTGACCGCCTCGTCCATGTCATTAGAGAGGTCAATCCCTCGGAAGAGAATTTACAAATAACGGACGGCTTTCAAGATTTGTGGAAAAGGTCATTGCAAGGACCAGCCTCGATTAGGTTTACCAAAGAATGGCTGCAAGAGACGTTCCGGAAACATCTCAGAAATTTGAGGAAACCTGGGTATCAGAACCGTGTCATTGAAATGGCTCTTCGGTTCAAAGATATTTATCGTCGTATGATTGCTGCTGAAGATGCTCACGATTATGAGACTTGCCTTGAAGTACTAGACTACATGGATGAACTTACTGATGGTGAATTAGAGAGTGACTTTTTCACCAGAGAAGAGGTTGAACGAGATCGAGAAATGTATAAATGGAAACGGGATTACTGGGCTCTATCGGACGGACTAGGTGATGCTATTGTGGAAAACGAATTTGATATTGCTCGAGAATGTCTGCGAGGCATGAAAGATCTCCTGTGCGCAAGGGACGTCTCCTTGAGCCAAGAAAAGGGCCTATACGACCTATACGAACTCATTGAGAGAATGCACTGGAATCATGAGTGGCAGAAGGTCATTTCGGCAACGAAAGAACACAGATGGAGGGATGCTGTTAGAATCTGTAGTACGCTAGAAATGCTCTCTCAAGACGGCCTCTTCGATCACCTCAAAAACGATCCTTT
Source organism: Patellaria atrata CBS 101060 (assembly GCA_010093705.1). Classification (NCBI taxonomy): domain Eukaryota; kingdom Fungi; phylum Ascomycota; class Dothideomycetes; order Patellariales; family Patellariaceae; genus Patellaria; species Patellaria atrata. The sequence continues at coordinate 1,696,695 of MU006090.1, forward strand.
CAGAACAGCCAAATCTACCCGTCTTATGGCACTATATCAACAGTCAGATGCCGGAAAAGACTGGGACTCTTGTCTTAAGTATTGCGATGATTGGGTTGAACTCAATGCAGACAAACTTAAGGATAACCCCCGAGCCCACGACCTTGTTATCAGCATGCACGAGACCGCTGAGATGGAGAAATACAACACGGTTGCGCTAGTGCTGGATCAACAGTGCGAGTTTGAGCGTGCTCTTAAGCACTTTGAAATACTAGAGAAGATATTCCAACGCCAACAGCAGACACCAGAAGTCAAGAGGACGTCGGTGATATTGTTGCCTAAAGTCATAGCAGATATGCGAAGTCAGTTGGAATCGAAGGTCGCTATGATGCAATTGATGGGTCCAACCTTGGGAAAGCAATGGGTGTTGAGTGTAAGGGAAAAGATAGGGTATACACCTCAGTACAAACCCATGGACGAGTTGAAGAAGAATGCACATGAGAAACTGTTCGGTTCCGGCGTATGAAAACTGTACTCTACGCCTTCATCCAATTCTCTAGTTGAATACAGTTTTCTTTATTATTCAATGTATCATGATGAACTCCATTTCATCTAAACTAGCAGAGAGACATGTTTCCAGGGATATTGGTCTGGAATATGGACTTTCTATGAACGGGCAGAAACCCCCATCGACACCCCCTGTTCTTTCCCGGCTGCGCTTGGTATCCTTCCGTTGATATACATTCGTTGTAATATACTGGAGTATTATCAAGTTCCACAAGGGGCGAAGTTTCAGCGGTTCCTACAGTTCAGTCAGAAATCTTCTCAAATTAATTGTACAGGTTCTACGCGGGCCGACGTAAACTGGAGATCAATCTTAACACTCTAATCAACCTAGGTGGTTACAAAAGGAACTCGTAAGACAAGACATATATGCCGTCCTTTTCGTACATGATGTAAATCTCAACATACTATAAGGCATTAGATAAACTTTTTCAAAGTACGGTATGCATTCCCTCCTCTTATCAGATATACCCTGTCTTCAGAGCATACAAAATGCGTTCACCATATCTTTCGCGATCTCGAGTATGACTCCTCCTCTTCCAATCGGCTAGTTCCATGAGATTTGCTCTGGGTACTGTCTCTCCAACCGGTCGAGATTTCTCTTTATCTCCCGTTTCCTTTCGCGCAACTCGTCTTTCCTCACATTTCGCTCTTGCCGTCGCGTATTGTATCTACGCAGCTTCTCTAGCAGCATCAACGTGGGTGGCTGTTGCCGACCTTCCTCCGTGGTGATCTCTCTTGGGGGAGAGACTGTACATGTTTTAGTAAGATTGAACAAGAAGCGGGGGTTATACAGGACTTACTGTTTTCCCTTTTACAAGAAGAGAAGCAATTTCCCATCGTGACCGTACGGATGCTTGACTTGGTTTTGAGAAACCCCGCGGTAAAGGAGGACGTGAGAAATGGAGAGGAGAAGAGCACAGCTAGAGACGGAAAGGGGAGTATCTCTGTGTTCCAGGAATGCCTGTGGCGTATGACAGTATTGTTACTCGATAGTGATAACTGTTTAACTGTACTGCCAGACACTGACTCGATGTCTCTGAGTGAGGACGAAGGATCTGAAGAAGAAATGGAAAGACTGAGAGCAAAGAAGCTTTTTTTTTAAGAGCCGACATCTTGGTCAATATTGCAACTCCGGCTTTGACGGTTGAGAGAAGAGGTGAGTGGGGATTTGGTGCTGGTCAAAGACTCAATTGCAGCAGTGGAATGGTTATACAATTGGATTTCCACGGGATTGTGTATGAGAAGAGAAAAAGAACTTATGTTCAATCAATAATCATTTTAAGGGAAAGGGTCCTCGCTATTTCCACATTTCGTTTGGTACGTTTGAAACGCTACCCTGGTACTGAAGAGGGTAGTTAGTGAAATACGAAAGAGCGTCACGACAAATACAGCTCGTCCAAAGCAAGTGCAAATAAAGTAAAGCAATATCATTCTATAGAAAATGTCAAAAGATTCCCACTGTTACCTATGTATTCTGCTATCATTTTTCGATCTCAGCTTCTGTTTCTCAATTTCAGAAAGAAAGTGCTCTTTGCTTACCATGAGACCGTATCCCGCCTAATATTCCTACTTTCTTATTTATACTCTATCTCATAGGTACTTTCACCAGCCGCTCTTGATCATATCCAGGGCTCACGTCCCCGTCCGTAGCAGAGAAAACCAGATTGTTTGAACGGAACCTGGGGGTACTCGCGGTCAGACGTTACTACCTGGCTCACATTTTGACCACTTGCATGTTCATTCACAATAAGGTAGTCATCTCATGTTCTAGCAATTGTAGCCGCAAGAGCAATCGTCATCTCCCAAAGGTGCGTCATACTTCCCTCCTGACGTTAACTTTGAGGTATGTTATCACGTAGACAACCGCAGTACATGACTCTCAAGCTACGCTGGACCTTGTAAGGACCCTCACTTTCCTCCTTGTATTTTCAACCTAGTATGGGCTTACTCAAAGGAGACCCCTATCTAGCCTCACAACACAAGTGGAATAGTATGTTTACCTAAGAGAAGAAATGACGTTGGTTCTATGTCCGGTAGCGGGTTCGATGAACTTTATCGCAGCAAAATTTTCCTATTTGTTTACCTCGGGCCACCGCCTTCGGCCCCGTTGTCACAGCAACGCGTCTCCCACCACCACCACCCACAACCTTCCCGCCCTCGCACTTTCACCAGCCACTTGGTACCGCCCGGCAACTGCTCAAGCTCGGGCCAAATGCCGTCAAAGCATCACGTCGTTAACCCACAAAATGATGAGTTCCTCATTCGGCTAGTCGGTTTACTTGCGCAATCTCTGAATATATCTTTCCAACTTCTCACCCAAACCTCCATTCTTCTTTCCTTCCATTCTAACCATCACAGATCTCAAAGTCTCCTGACAGCTTCTGATTTTCCTTGGACATGCTGACAGTTGTTCTTCTAGACTCAACTTTTTTAAGTCACTAGGTGCCCTGGGTCGTGGTGGCTCGTGTCATGGTCTGTCTTCGTAAGTTCTATCCCCACTGCCCATTTCTTCACATGCATGTGCTTATCTGATCATACCTAGCTTCCATAGTAACTAGATTCTCCTTTCTCTCACAACCATCTCGCATCATCTCACCTCATCTCACTTCCCACTCCCCCAACCCCAATCCTCACGTCTAGTTTGTCTGCCAGTTCGTTTACCAGTTCGCCTTCCAGTTTGCCTTCCCCCTCCCCAGTCTCCCACCTCTCCAGTCTTCCCCTTTCCCAGTCTTCCCCTTCCCCAGTCTTCCCTCCAGTCTTCGCTCCAGCCTTCTCCCCAGCCTTCCCCCAGTCTTTCCCCAGTCTTTCCCCCCTAGTCTCCCCTCTCTACAGTCATCTCTAGATTTTCGTTTCCTTCCTTCGTCAGTCCCAGTCACTGTGTGTGCTAACCCTTGATTTCCGCTGGACTGAAGATTGACAGATGAAGCGACACAGTTGGTCATTGGTAAGTCCAACCTCTTTTCTCGATAGTGGCTTGCCTGCTTAGCTTGAGACTCTGGTGGGTCTTAGATAGCAATTAATAGATCTTGTTCTGCTCAAATACTTCCCCAAGTGACTTTCCTTACGATGACCTTCGTGCTTACCCCCACCTCATAACCATCTACGATTGTCGCCTTGGTGCTCTACTCGAGGTGTCTTGCGTCTGATGGTCTTTTCGCGGGTTGAGCCCCCGTAAGGGATTGCTTCTACCCCGACGTGCCACGTACCTGACGCGTCCGTCGCCCATGTTCCATGAAGATTTTTGGTGTTTTGGTGCGCCGCAACGATTAATTCATCTATCGTGATATATCTTCCCACCAATTATCTTCTTCGTATCTTCCTACGAGTAACAAAGATCTTCAACCCGCTAGCTCACGCAGACATATTTGAACCCCCATCGCGCATTGACCTCACACCACCAATGCGTAAACAAGGATGAGCGGCCATAGACGTCAACGTTCATTTTCATTCTAATTCATGAGAGGTAGCTAACGGTCTATTGTTTGAAGTCTTCTCGATTTCGCTAATAGAGGTAATGACATAAACGCATCCCATCCGACAGACCTGTTCCGACGCCTGATCTAGTATCCAACTGGAAAACGTTCAGATGCCAAGGTCAGAGCGCAAGGCTTATAGTTCGAAGCTCAAAGCTCACAGATCGCAACTCAAAGCCCGAAGCCCACAGCTCCCTTCAGAGCCCACAGCTCAAAGCTCAAAGGCCACAGTTTATAATTCAAGCTCAACTCCTAAAGTTCTAAAGTCCAAAGCTCACAGCTGAAGCTCAAACCTCACACCTCCCGCCCACACCTCACAGCCCAACCTCAAACCCTAACCCGATGCCTTCCACCTATAACAAACTCTCATACTTATCCATGCCCTGCTTCTGACTCTGTCCGCGTCCTCCACCCTGCGCACCGATCCCAGCAGCCCTCCCCATTTCTCCACCCACCAAGCCCGACCCAGAAGGCGGCGGGGCAAGCGCGAACCCCGCATACGGCGAACTAGTTGGAGGTAGAGGAATCCCAAATGCGCCCGTCGATCGCTGGGGCGCGAGGACGTTGTGTGACATCTGTCCGGCGCTCATAGTGTTCATAGAGGACGAGGGGGTGGACCATGGGTTCGCTGGGGCTGCGGCGGTGGACCAATCGACGGTGTTTAGATGCTGTGCTGGGAAGGAGGAGGTGGGTTGGAGGGGTTGGGTATAAGAGTGGTTATGTTGCGTATATGGATTTGGTTGTAGCGGTTGTGTGAAGGAGGAGGGTGTTGGTTGGAGGGGCTGGGAGAAGGTGGAAGGGGGTGCATGGGATGTTAGGTTTGAGGGAGTGAGGGCGGACATGGAGCTGAGGGCTTGGTCGGGGGTTATGGCGCGGGAAGAGGAGTTAGCGGAGAGCATCCTGGGTTGCGTAGGCGCTTGTGGTGTCGACCATGAGAATGCGGGAGATTGGGAGCGCTGGGTTTGGGAGTCGAGGCGTTGGGTCGATGGACGAGACGGAAGGGAGGCAGTGGAGGAAGTACCCCATTCATTCGGACTCGCAAGAGGGTTTGTATTGGAGCTTGTTTTGCCACGGCCAAGGACAAGACTCTCAAAGTTGGCTTCATCACCGTTTACAGGGCTATTAAGGCCGTTGCTACTTGGGACGCCGAAGTTCATGAAGTCATCTGAGCGTGTAGCGGTAGCATTGGAGGAGGATAGCTCTTGGAGCTTGCGGGTTTGTTCTTGTTCAATTTTAGAGGAGAGGGATTTGATGAGCTTCATGTAGGATTGGAATTGTTGAAGGTTCAGGAGGGGACCAAGGCTGAAGGCCCAGATGATGGGCAGAGCTTCCATTGCTAGGAAGTCAGAGTCTGCCACTTTCCCTACTTGGGTAAAGACATCTAACGCTGCCATCTGTACGTCCCGTTAATACTATTCCCTCAATTGAAGACTTAGACATTTTCGTACCATTACAGCGGGTTCCTTCGTCTTGATACCTTTCAAGAGAGGTACTACTTTCTCTTGAACAGTATACTTATCCAAAATAGCACTGCTCGATGGTTTCGGTTTCGGTTTGCCTGCTACTACGCCGTCTAGACCGTCACCTTGAGGTGTCGCAGTCCCGTTAGTTCCGCCACACAGAACATTAAGCGCTTCCAGTCCTCGAATCTTGATTCCCATGCTACTTGTCTTCGCGAAGACAGTTGCTATGACGGGGAATAGCTCGTTTTTGATGGTGGAAAAATCAAGGACGGGTAAAACATCCGCCAATGTCTTTAACGCCGCATCAATGAGAGAATGAGTTGGGGACTCGAGCGCTAAATTTATCAAGGGCAGTATATCTATCGTAAGTTAGTACCGTCTCAGAGTGTTAGGTCATAGCTACATACCATCCTTGAACTCCTTGCCCGAAGAGTTCTCCGCAATGACACCCATATTCTCCAGAAGTACCATCAGTCCAGCCTCTTTCAGATTTTCTTTTTCCGCTGTTTTGTCCTTTGCAGATCCAGCGCCAAGGAAGATCTCCCGCAGACGTGGAATTACCTTCTCGGAAAAGGCGCGTTTGCTTGATGGTAGGACATTAATAATCTTCAAGACGTTCTGTAGCACTAGAGACAAAAGCTCCCGATCCTTCATCTCTTCTAATAGAGCAGGGAGGACTTTCTTTTCTAAGACAGACTTGGGGAATTGGTTTAGAATGCGGGGCAGACCGCGCATGAATTGAGACTTTTCATTCGGCGTCTTCGCTGGCAAGGAGTCGAGAAACCGGATAGAAGACACTAGTATGTTGTCAAAGTAATCCGCCTGCTGGAATTCACGAGCATTCATTCTCTGGGCAGGTCTTCTTGTGATTAAGCGAGGTAGCAATCCAGTAACGAGAGCTCTGGGTAACGGTTGAGCTGATAGGAAGTTATTGTGCTGACTTGGGACATTTGAAGACGATGAGAAAAGACGTTTATACGTCGATGGGCTCCCATTGGATTCCAAGGGACTCTTATGGGGCGAGTTATAGAGTGCAATTATGAGAAGACCAAGGGAGAACATATCGGCAGCAGAACTTATATTGGTATCCATAACGAAATCAGGAGACGTGTAGTCAAGGTTCAGTTGTACACTTCGAGGCAGTCTCGGATCGTGGTTGAGCACTTCAGATAGGGAAATTGGGATAACAGATGTGGGCGTAGTTGAGTTGTCCGGCGGGCTGGCAAATCCAAGTCCAGATATTTTCCAATCAGACTATCACATCAGTCATCAGCGAAGGCACATTAGGAAAAAAAGGTGAAATAAGCCCTACTTTTGCATTGACAAATATAGCATCAGGAGTGAGATTCGCATGTACAAGCCCTGCGCTCTCGTGTAGAAACTCAAGTCCTTTCCCTATCTGTAATAAACCCTTCTGTATTTCCAACTCATCAATCTCGAGCTCTCTTCGTTTTCTATTACCATCTGCTTCTTCTATCACATATCGACTCCGTCGTCCGCCCACTCCCCCCGCCTTCTCCTGGTCATCTTTCTCCTGGAGCACGACAGCTAGCGATGCTGTCACAGGTTCTGTAGCAAATTGTAGCCCTCCACTTCGCGTTTCCTCGACTGGTTCTACTAACTCAAGTATACTCGGATGGCGTAGGCGCGCAAGGGAGCTTGCCTCCTTCTTGAGCCTTTCTAACACCTCCTCATGTAACTTTCTCAGCGATGCGGCATTACTACGACCTCCTAATCCTCCACCTTGGGGTTCAAGGGATTTCTTATCAAAGATAAAGACGGATGCAGCTTTTCCAGTGGACTTCTTCTTTGCGTCGAATATTTTCCAAGGCCCAGAATACGAACTTGGCTGGGCAGATAACGTGTAGTTAGAGGAGATATTGGAGCTGAAGGACTTTAGGGCGGAGGAGAACATGACAGGCGCAAGGACGTGTATGACGCTGAGGGCATTGAGTTACAGTATTCCAGATTTTGGATGCAGGCGTGCTATCGGCGATTACCGACCGTCTTTGGCTAAATGGATGAGAGCGTTAAAATCCTGCTAAATACGAGCTTCCACTATTGTTCAGACTAGTCACGATAGATACAGTAAATGAGTAGGAATTGGTTCACACCGAGAGAAAGCTCCTTGGTGTCAACAAAGGGACAGCTATTTCGAGACCAGATTGAAAGTATGTCAAAGCTGATTTCATATCGTATCTCTTGGCAGATCTGGGAGATCTATCGCTAGGGTCACAGGGGTCTGAGCGGTTGGCGAGAAGCCGAGAACGGATCCTCGGTAGAGGCAGGAAGAGCCTGCCCCTTCCGACTTCGGCCACGACTCACGATACCAATGTCTGCGCGCCCTTTGCTGATGACGGGCCTAAATCCTAAGTCCTGAAGCAATCTCTCGTCACACGGCTATAGCCGGTATTTTCAATCTTGGATATATTTTATCTACCTACTCTCTCCCTTCCGTAAATATTTCATTCAATCTAGACTCATAATATCCTCACAATGCTGCAACAAAGGTCGAGAAAATTCTTGTGTAGCCTCACTTCCGCTGTGAGCTCTGTACCCCGGAGCTCATTCTACCAATGCCGAAGAGCTTATAGCCTCCACGCGGACGCTGCAGTCGCAAAACCCAAAGCCCTCGATGCCACAAAGCTCTCAATTACAAAGACCACTACTCCCAAGACTCCATTACCATCAGAGGAGCTTGTATTCGGTCGCACATTCACAGGTGGAGCTCCGTTGTGACGACTTACATTGGCGTTTACTTACCCTAAATCTCAGATCATATGCTGTCAGTGGAATGGACAGCTTCAGAAGGATGGCTAGACCCTCAAATCAATCCTTATCAGAACCTGAGCTTAGATCCGGCGACCTGCGTCTTCCATTACGGATTCGAGTGCTTCGAGGGGATGAAAGCATACAAAGATAAACAAGGCAATATCAGATTGTTCAGGCCGGAGATGAATATGACGAGATTGAATAAATCCTCCGCGCGTATTGCGTTGCCTACTTTTGATAGTGCTGCATTCATTGAGCTCATTGCAAAGTTCTGCAAACTAGAAGAGCGATTCATTCCATCGTAAGACTGAATATTCCTAACTGACATCTGGGCATTGCTTACTGGGGTCTACAGTACCAAGGGATACTCTCTATATCTTCGTCCAACAATGATCGGCACACAAAGAACATTAGGTGTTGGCCCTCCAGGCTCAGCACTACTGTTCATGATCGCCTCACCCGTCGGACCATACTATCCTACTGGTTTCAAGGCAGTATCATTGGAAGCAACGACTTACGCTGTGCGAGCATGGCCGGGTGGTGTCGGAGACAAGAAGATTGGTGCAAACTACGCTCCAGCAATCCTTCCTCAATTGCAAGCTGCAAGCAGAGGCTTCCACCAGAACCTATGGTTATTTGGAGAAGAGGAATATGTTACCGAGGTCGGCACAATGAACTTATTCGCTGCCATTATCAATAAGGAGACTGGACAAAAGGAATTGCTCACCGCTCCTCTGGACGGCACCATCTTAGAAGGTGTTACACGTGACTCTGTACTTGGTCTCGCTCGGGAAAGACTTGTCCCGGAAGGCTGGCATATCACTGAGCGCAAATTTACCATGAAAGAACTTGCGGATGCTGCAGAAGAGGGACGTATGCTTGAGGTCTTTGGCTCCGGTACCGCAGCTATCGTCAGTCCCGTTAGGAAGATTAGCTGGAGAGGTAGAATGGTCGAGTGTGGTTTACCAGAGGATAAGGAAGCTGGGCCCGTTGCTCAGAGAATGAAGGATTGGATTGAAGGGATTATGTACGGGGAGGAGGAGCATCAATGGAGGTAAGTTTGTCCTACAGCCCTCGTGTAAAATTAATACTAACAAACTGTAGTCACAAAATATAAGTCTGTGAATACAATGACTTTTTGGATACTGATTTGTTAGGAGACGATTTCACTAGCATTCGAGGCATAAAAACTATCTAAGCGTGGTTTGAATGGCCTTAGTTGTACAGTCTAGTCGAGTTTGGCGTACCTTATAATATTTATCGATGGCTTTACTACTGAATTTCTTCCATCGCCTTGGCGGACGCTGCTCGGCTGTTATACGCTTGAGGTACGAACAATGCCGTACCTTTCACTATGATCCATGTCGAGATTTCAAGAACTGCCTCACTCAGAGTAGAGGCCTTCGTAAGCGTGCACGTAGAGGCAGCTATGAACACACGACCTGTACAAAGGTAAGGACTACTACCGTATTCAGCATTCTAAGTCTATCAAGTATTCATCCTCTCCCATCTAAACTTGAGCAGATTCAGCTCCTAGCTATGAGAAACCGCACGGACTTGAGTAGGCGAAGAACAGGGCTGTCCTTGATCATCAATCCTCTACCCCCATACCTCCCCATAAACATCCCCCCGCGCCCTCAACGGCACCTCCCTCCGCACCCTCTCAACAACCCCCAAATCGATCTCCGCAACCGCGATCTCCGGCCCTCGTAACCCCTCTCCTTCCCTCAACTCCTTTCCCCCATCCACATCCACCCCATCTAACTCCGCAACAACTCTCCCCCACGGATCGATAATCATGCTCTTCCCGTAGGAAACCCGTTTCTCGTTGTGCCGTCCCACTTGCGCGGCGGCGATGACGTAGGTTTGGGTTTCGATGGCGCGGGCGCGGAGGAGGGGGGTCCAGTGCGCGTGCCCGGTTGGGAGGGTGAAGGCGGAGGGGTAGGTGAGGAGGTGCGCGGGGTGGTGGGGGTGGGTGCGGAGGGCGGTGGAGATGGTGGGAAAGCGGAGCTGGGGTGTTAGTGCGGTAGAGGGGGGTTGAGTGGGGGTGGGGATGATGGGGGAAGTGATGGGGGGAAGTGACATGAGGAGTGATATGAGAAGTGATGGGGAAAATACTGTGGACAAACGATGTAGGTAAAGATGTGGGCAATAATATGAGCAACGATATAAGAAGCATATAAGGGATTGAGGAGACTTACATCAAAACAGATCATAAGACCGACGTTACCGAAGACTGTGGGGAAAGGAGGAAGGATGGAGGGACCTGGTTCGACGGAGCTAGAATTGGGTGTTAACAGTATTCGGGTAGGAAATACGGCATACGATACCTTACTTGCTCTCTTTGAGCACAGGACCGCCTTCGATCTCGACGTCGAAGAGATGGAGTTTCTGATATCTCTGTGCTATTTCCCCTTTCTCATCGATCCAGAGCAAGGTGTTCTTCACCTTCTGGCCTCCCTGCGCGGGTTCATGGACCCCGACGTTGATGCAGAGGTTTGCTTTCTGTGCTTCTTCCTGGAGACCTAGGACGAATTCGCTTTCTTTGACATCTTTGGCTAGAGAGATGGTTTCTGGGCCTGAGGAGGCTATGTAATCGCTTGCTTCGGGGAGAAAGAGAGCCTGGTTTCCGAAAGACATAAGCCGGCCGCTTTATACCTTTTGGAAGGTTGGGACGGACTGACTTTGACACCCATTGAGACCGCTTTTTGCACGAGGAGGCGGCATTGTTGGAGATTGTGGGACATGCTTGCTGTTGAACATATTTGACCTACGGCCTACCAACGGGCAAATAATAGTTAATTGAATGCTTAATGATAGACTAGAGTAGACTTTAGGTATTAGGTAAGGAATTCAAGCAGCCTCAAGATACTGTAAGGATTTTGATGACTGTTAAACAATATATTGCATAAACCAGATTGTTGACAGGGAGTATAATTAGAATGGAAGACATAGTATAGGCGTAAGATGATTTTCTTATCATGAGGAGAGACTTTACTATGAGCGATAAGGGTTAAGATGAAAACACTATAGCTAAAGTATTGTTTTAATCTAAGAGAGCGAGTTGCAGTGGAGTGGCTTAAAGTAATAGTCTTAGAACTAAGGTAAGTGCTAATAATAGTATGAAAACTAGGGAAAACTAGAAGACAAATAGGGAATAAGAGAGTATTCAAACTACCATGACAAGAAGACATGAGGACTTTAACTTACTGCAAGTACCATTTTCGCAGGTGACACTGATCAGTGGTTCCAGAGTAGGATGGTACGGATGTTGTTATCAGGACAACGGAGAGAATTACAAGAACCGGATGATGTGCATGAGAGTATGAGCAGCTAATAATTATTTATTTCTGGTCAAGGATGATATAATGGATTAGCCTATTAATTATCAGTCCGATGATTACCTTAGATACTTTAGGCGAAAATGGTTTAGCATCCTTCCAACCCGGCCTGTTCTAGTTCCACCTTATTGCTCTTCTGTCACTTAAACTTCTACAACATACTTTCTCTCTTCTAATCGCGCTCGTGATCCTTTCTTCAGCTGTCACTTTTCACAATGGCAGCTGCAACGGTGGCAGCAGTGCCATCGGCCGTCAAGAAAGAGGATCCTGCTGCTATCGTGGATCTCTCTTCTGACGAAGATGCTGATTCGACATCGCGTGATTCTAAGCATGCTGACTATCTCAAAACAGACGCGTCAATAAACGATCGCAAAAGCGAAGATTTGGATGAAGATGATACATCTTCTCTAACCGAAGATATTGTCAACTTATCAGAGATAGAAGAATTCGAATATGCCAAAACCACAGGTACGTCTTCATCCCTCTGGCTTCACATGTCAATCCTAGTACTGTACCCTGAACTTGTACCAATGCGTTACAGGTCCGGATTTGTGCACTGTCGAGGAAGCTCAGGAATTCAGAAGTCGATTGCATGAGATTGGTATTGATCAATTCATTCGTGAGACCATCACGAAGAAGGCTATATCCGCGAAGAAGCTGTGCACTGCATTCGGTATTCGTATTCCCGCTGGACTGTTCGACGTCGAGACAGACGAATCGTACTATCCCTTTTTGGGCCTTGCGATAACAAGGGAATTTGCTCGTCGTCCCCGCCTGGAGCAATATACAAACATTGATCATGCTGCGAATCTGCTCCAAACCGCCAAAAACATCGTGGTCATCACCGGTGCTGGCGTAAGTGTACTTTGTTGTTGCTTCCACTGTTGACTTATGACTACTTTCGACCGTATATTCGTCCTTGTGAATAGCGTCGCCTATTTCAAACCCATATGTTGAAAGTCTACCGACTCACATTGTTTATTCTACTCGCAAAGAATATATGCTTACATGAGTTATAGATTTCCACCAGTCTCGGGATTCCAGATTTCCGTTCCAAGAACACTGGTTTCTATGCGAAACTTCAGGATCATGGTTATGAGGATCCACAAGAGGTCTTCGATATTCATCACTTTGATGAGGATCCCTCTACCTTTTATAAGTTAGCAGGTGATATCCTTCCGGATATGTGCAAATGGACTCCAACTCATGAATTCATCCACCTTCTCCAGCAGAAAGATAAATTGCTAACAAATTATACGCAAAATATCGATAACCTAGAAAGCCAAGCAGGGATTCTGTCCGAGAAACTGATTCAATGTCATGGTTCGTTCGCAACTGCAACATGCCGTAAGTGCGATTACAAAGTCCCGGGTGAAGAGATTTTCAATGATATCCGCCACCAAAAAGTCTCAGAATGCCCCCGTTGCGTGGAAACGCTTAAGGCGCCCCAGCGCTCAGGAGTATTGAAGCGGAAGCGTAGTTCTAATAGCCATGGAGGTAAAGGAAAGCGTAGAAAGAGCAGTGAAGAGGATCACGACTCAGATGGGGACTATGATATTCCGCAACCAGGTGTAATGAAGCCAGATATCATATTCTTCGGCGAAGGTCTTCCGAAAGAGTTCTTTAGCCGCCTGAAAGAGCAGGATACGAAAAAGGTCGACCTTCTGATAGTCATTGGCACGAGTATGCAAGTAGCGCCCGTCTCCGAAATTCCACAGATTATTCCAAAGGATGTGCCTCAAATTTATATATCCAGAGATGTAAGGATGATTCCTCGTTTACAACCTTTTTTCCCAGTTTACTAATAGTGATCCATAGCCGGTCAAACATATCAACTTTGATATTCAACTATTAGGAGACTGTGATGTCGTGGTTGGCGAACTTTGTCGACGAGCGAACTGGGAGCTCAAGCACAAGATGCACCCCCCAGGTCAGCAAGTTGATATCACGCCATTCAAGAGCAACAGTGGGCATGGAAATGGGTGCTCCTGGACGATCAAGGCTCGCAAATAATGACCCCTAACGACCTATACCCTGTTGAGTTTCGAGCGGTTTGGGATGCACAACATGCATGATTATATTCCTGTGGCGTTAAGTGGAAGACAAGAAGGGTGTTAAGGGAAATTTAATGAGGGATGTCTACATAAGGGTTCAGCGAGCTTATGGGTGCAACTGATACAGGTTCTGATTGTAAGTGGTGATGTTTGCTCTCACGAGCAATCATCTAGAGGGCTGGAGCTTAATGCTCTGATAAACATGTATAGCATTAGACTAAAGTATGGTTTCCTCAACTCAAGGCCTTATAATTCCCAAATACGGTAGGGCCTAGCGGCGTGGTCCGTGCATTAAATATCGCGTCTACATTAAAATTTGGGTCATCGCGCTTGCAACTCATAAGTCATTACCTGACATCTAAGGGAATCAGAATGTTAGGTATAACGAGTACAGAGAAGAAGTCGAAGTGCCTATTCACCACTTGTACAATACCCCTCAGCATAGACGAAAAACAACCACCAGCTAAGAAGAAGCCCTTCTCGACAATATTAGCTCATCCATTTTCACATACAGTTCGTGTCCTTATTCAACGCCTTAGGTAAATTCAACTAATTTTGGATGAAGGTAGACCTGATATTATCAGAAGAAATGTATGATCTGATACATACCCATTTAAACGGCGATAATGTGACACTGCAATACTCGAGGGTGTTTATGTCATTAAGCGACATCCTATTAGGGGACTTCTTCAACCAGTATATCAAAGAAGGTGCATCCCACAGTCAGGACTGTACTAATGTGGCATCATGTTGAACCTATATAGGGAATGTCTTGATGGTTTCTGAAGGCCACCCGGGAGTTGATAATACATTTACCCTTTCCAATGGTACTTCCCACATATGTTGGATTGGATTTTGCTACGTGCAAACTAACTAGTGCCTAGGTATATTACGACTCGAACTCGACAGGGCAACGTACGAGCGATGTGGGTTAGTTGGTACTCCAATAGAAAGCGGTGCTAGGAAACATACCAAATCCCGTTATGGTACGGTCAGGTTCTGGGTTTTCGAAACATGCAATTGACTCACATATAGTTATTGAACTAAACCTTCGATTGCCATCCATGCTCCACGGCAAGAAAGGGTTCGAAAGAATTGTGTGGGCATGTAAGAATGTTTTGAACCATTCTTTAACTTGGCTCTTCTACGACTTCGACAAAGGGAAGGATGAAAAGGGTAAGTGAGCTATAAATCATGCTCAGTTTTGCGGAGATCTAACGTATATTAGAATGTCCGATAATGAAACATCATCCCTTTGAAAGGACTGTAAAAGTGGATTGTTTAAGAATGAAGGGTATTGCAACACCTCCTTTGACAAATCCACATGTACCTGAAGACGAGGTATATGTTGAACAGCTGTACGAGTGGTTAGGCCTGGTCTCGTTGGATAGCCCTAGAATCTGCATCAATGACGGGATAGATCCTTACCTTAGCCGATATCAGGTGCCAGACTTTCAGGATGACCATGAAGTGGACGGCAGGACGAACTTAATGTCGAAAGATCTCGTCAGACTGCGTTGGCATGGTCTGATACCTACGGACTTCATCCTAAGTCTATTGCTCCTTACGATGCAGAGTGTGGATGAGGAGTGGATGGCACTGAATGTCTCTTGCTTTGGGAGCAAATCCTATACCATTCTCGGAACTGGATCTCAAGAAATGATGCTCTGGGAATGTCCTTGAGCGATCTTGCAATGATCTTGCTTTTTAAACTGCTCTAAAATGGAACAATTTTCCCACTTACGAACCCTGCTTTAATGCCCTAAAAGCGGCTACAGTCTGTACAACTCCCGTAACTAAAGAAAAGAGCGCCAAAAGGACACTCACAATCCCGAACCAAACAACGAGCCAAAATGTCCACCACTGCAGGCTATCTCTCTGATCTTTCCACAGTTCCCTCAATCCTCTTGGTTTCTGCTTTTCCAGCACATAACCTAGGTATTTCATTCTCTCACTGAAGTAGGGGTATTTGTTGTACGTATCTAAGTTATGCTTGTGTCCGTACGCTAAAATGCCTTGCATCATTAAAAGCAAATCCTCGGGGTAGTAGCCTCCCTGCTCGTCTACAGCTACGTCAAGAACTTCGCGGATAGGGATCCAACCCTTCTCACTTGCCGCTAGTCGCTTCGCCGCAAAGATTCCTGCGATATGGTGAGGCGCTGGAGCGTCTAACCAGGTACGAAGAAGTGAGCGCACGGGCTCTGTGCGGTGGGAAAGCTCGGTTTGATCACGCTCACGCATGGAACTCGGCCGTAGTGGACGACCGCCGACCGAGTATTTGCCCGCGGCGCGAGCTATTGTCTCCTGCTGTTGCCTGTGTTTTGGTTCGATAGATCCGAAAATGTGCGCGTAAGTTTTGAGCAACTCTGTCAGCGTGAGTGTTTTTGCTCCACTAAGTCACCGCATTAGCATAGCTACATTCACATACTTTTCAAAAGTGGACTTACCGTGGTTGATGTGCTAGCAGTGTTGGACACCAGAATACATAAATAATCCTATCGTCGACCCAGAGGTGCTCAGCTAGATTCGACGTCCACATCACGTTCCAGTCCTTTGAGATTCTCTGTACACTTTGTAGAGCTAAGCTCGCCGGAGAGAACTCAGCGGCAAGTCTTCGCGGCTCGGGGAGAAGGAATTTCTTCTCATCCTGATCATATATCATCGGTCTTCGACCTTTTGGATCTGGGCGTGGTACATAAGTGAAGCCGTGATACTGGTCCCCAAGCTTGACTAATTGCGCCAACGACGGGGGATTGGATATCCCGGGCTCGTCGTTTACATAGTCCCGATTGAACCTTTCACCAAGCCAAAATAACGACTCGTGACGCAGATTGATTCGCCATTTATATCGTCCCTGGCCATCGAACTTTTCAGGCACGAGACCGGTTTTCATACATTGATTGGCCAATATGAGTTCGAAGCGGTCGATGACGGTGAAATTCGAAACCCCTCCCTTTTCAAGCTCTGGCACGTCTTGAGCTCTCTGCATTGCGAGACCCGTCTGAGCGAGGATCTTCAAGCCTTCGTCCCAGCCGAAGTTTTCGACAGTGTCGTGCCAGGGGCTGATGATATCAGAGGAGCGCCAAGCGTAGGGAGCAATCGTGCTTTCGAGGAATTCGTAGAGCCGTGGTGCATGCATGAGCTCGAATCGATATTGGGTGTCCTGTCCCATGGTTGGATGCGTTTTCTCGGAGCCGTACAGGCTGCACATCAGCTCAGTCGAATGCTCATCAAGAAGCTCAACGGTGAGAAGGTTGTTCTTATGGCGAGATGGGGCAGATGCGTTTAGTCCTTGTACAATCGCACTCTGCCAGTCTATTGTCCCCACTATGGCAGGTTTTTGACCCACCGGAAGCTTACTAGCGAAATATTCTAGAGGAATGAGCAGGGAATTGTACAAAGGTAGTTATTCGGGAGTAAATATACCTTTGTATTCTTTGACACCAGGATACTCCTTCTTCATGAGCGCATCCATCTCTTCTCTCGAGAATACATTCTCGCCATAAAAGACGTTTGACATGCTGCTACTGCTCGAGGTTCCTCTAGAGGAGTCATCACTTTCGCTCGTATAATCAGGGTACGACTGCCCCGTCCCTCGTCTTTTCATTCTTCTCCCGTGAATATCTGCCTCCCCTTCCTTGAACCCTCGATTCGACATTCGTAAAACTCGGCTCTTTCCTCGAGGACTTGAATACCATTCATCTTCTTCGTCCGAATCAAACCATCTGCGCCTGCATCCTCTATCAAGACCCCCCTTTCCACTTCCCTGACGCATAGACTGGCCCGTCTCAACTCTCCTCAATCCATATTCCAAATCTTGCAAATCATCACTATCCCTGGCGGAAGAGATCAATTTTCTGAGCATTTCATTGCTATGTGCCATTTGACTGAGCATCTCCCCGTGCCACGTGACCATCTTTTCGAGCAACTGCTCTTGGGTGGGAAGTCGGTGCGGCGATTCAGTCATTTCTGGTGAGTGGCTGCGATCGTGGCCTGCTCTACTGGAAGTATTCATTTTGGGATTATAGAAAGAAAAAGAGACAGATATCTTGAATTATGGGAAGCACGACTAAAGGAGCTGAAAGCAAAGCTGAAACGAAGCAGCGGATGCCTAGTTCAACTCTCGTCGGAATACTCAATTTCAACTGCTGAAAGATTCAATAGCTAACCAACTCGGAATACTCGGGCTATCGGTGACGGAAAAGAGTTGTAAATGTACACCAGAACTATTTTCTTTGTACCGCATAGTGGGAATATCTACCTAACTATAGAAAATCCTTAGGTTTGGGGGCCAAAACGAGACTTCTGTAAACTCTCTAGCTTACACAGTTAGCTAGAGCTCCATTCTAACGACAAATCATTGGCAGAATATTGATAGCTTCCCCAGCACTCATCTTGACGACATACCTCCTTTTTCGCGATATCTTAAACCGAAGAAAAAGGAATGCAACAATAGAAAGATGCCTTTTGGGCGCAAAACCGGGAGCGGGATGCTCATTATCGGGTAGACGGACGGTCTTTCTATCAGAACTAGCTACCTTAGTTCTACAAGTCCGTCTCAGTAATCTCGGCCACTGTTGGTTAGAAGGGTTTTGAACAGCCTTTGTTCAACGGACAATCCCCATTGTGTATACATATGTAAGATAGTAGTAAACCGGGCTTCTCCTGTCAAATGTGGAAGTTGCCGAGATGACATAAGGACCGAAAAAGAATTGCTGATGGAGTTCTGGAGGTATGCAGTATTTACTGTAAGCAGAAGTGCCTAGGCTCTACTTAATAACTCAGTATCCTCCCGGTGCTCTTGCAAGATTTGGACCTTGTTCTGCCCGGCTGTACCGGACGGTTTGGGGGCATTTAGATGAATTTCTTTTCGTAAGTTGAGCCTATATATTACCATTTGCCATTGTCATGCCGATTGCCCCTCTGATAATCATGTGAAGCTCGAGTTCGAGGATGGTGTACTCCATAACAGGAGAGGACTCTCACAAAAATCCGGAAGAATACAAAAAATCGCCTTTACTCGTTAGAATGTTGGTAACTGGTAAGGAAACGTGGTAGATGATATAATAAGTTGAATAGAAATAGATGGGGAGAAGATCTCATAGACTTCTATAAAAAGGTCGTCCCCTCTAGGATGCCGGGGAACGATTCAATTGGAAAATTCGTTAATTTTATTAAATTGGGCAAAGAATATTTCCTCTGCCAGCATTCCGTCTTGTATACGAGCGTTACAACGAAAGTCCAAGCACTACTAAGGAGGATTTATATTCTAATACTTAGTACGGATACTACTGTAATGAAAAGTGTAAAAAGGTGCGGGAGAACTCGCCTACCTTACGGCTTAAGCTTGTTCGGATGTTCATGACCCAAATCGCCAAAGAGCTTTTTTTTGTGTGCCTACTAACGAACCCAAACATCTATCCTTCATTTTTCACCTTCATCCCAAATCCTCCCATTCTTCACCGAGTGTCATTCATTGACCACCGTGCTCGCACCTTAGACACGCCCCGCCACCTTGACCGAAGCCTTTTCGAATCCCGCACTTCGCCCTCTCGCTCGTGTCTAAGTACCACCACCACTGCACGTCCAGGCAACCCACCTTTTCCCTACAGTTCTCACTGTTAGTATCCTGCAACCCACACCACATATCCGCTTACCTACTCTTCAACCATTTCTCTACGGCCTATGTTCCCATTGCATTGAATTGTGAAGGTCAGTAAAGTTTGTCCCGCGTCCGTCATCCAAGCGACGCCTCGCAAATCCTAAACTGTCCCGAAATCCAACAACAAACCGACATACTAGTGGGTTCGACTGAAATCGACGCGCCAGATCACCATTCCTTGCGGCTTGCGAGTCACTCGCTCCATTTATTTTTTTTTTGGACTTGCGTTGATGAACACTATTACCTTGAGGGTTCACAAGCTAACGATCAGTCCTATAGTTAATCACAACACTTTTCTTCTCCCACGAACAATTTCCGCGCTCTCTCGACTTCAACTATCTCGCTCACCATACATCCTATCCGCACCCTACCAACGGTCACTTTGTCACATTTTAGTCGGAACGGTAGTTGGGTGCTCTACGGAGTTAGGCATAGCGAAAGAAATTAACTTACCGACGATACAGGAGTTCGGGAAGAGTAAATTGAGATACATTCTACGGCCGAGCAGTCTCACGGATCTGGAGGTGCGGAGAGGACGGCTGTTGTACCTCTCCGGACCAGAGAGGCAGTCCAGCTGTAGACGCTCTTTATAAGGTCCATTGCTGCTTAGGCATATAACGCATACCCGCAAGCGATATATCCTTCTCAAAGGTATTTTACCAAGGCTGACCACCTGGTAAATTAATTCACCATGGCATCTTCGACACTCAAATCCGCTGCAGATTCCCCCGTTTCTGGGATATTCTCATACGCACAGGCAGCAAAGGGACTGTCATCTTCGGGACCTTCTACGGTTCAGTCAAGTAAAGCCCCTTCCGGGGCCGTCAGTCCGTCAGGAGATAATGCTACATCTCATGACGCGATCCCCAATGCTCCATCGGGAATGAATTGGGCAGACGATGTAGAGGTCAACGGCACATCCTCCAAGGATAGCTTAGCTAAAACTCCGGAGATATTTCCTCAACATGTTGAACCTGAAAGTTCGAGCGAGAAAGTCGATCTAAGCCATGCCAACCCGCCCTCGAGTACCGCATCGCCCGAATTTGGAGCCTCGTCCACGTCAACATTAGCGAAAGAGGATGATTTTTCTTCATTGCCAAATGCTTCATCAGAGTCAACATGGGAAAATAAGTCTCAAAGTTCAACGGCAATCGACAGGTCAACCGATCATTCGGAGGGAGGAACGGAACAGCCTAAAGAGACTCCAGTCGAAATGGAGAAGACATTGCCGAAAGTGTTACACGAGGCACCAATTCCGGCGGTGAATTTCTGGAAGCAGCGAGCCGAGGAATTGAAACTCAAGACTGCATCAACTTCACAAGCAACCAAACCGGTAGCTTCATCATTTCCCAACGCATCAAATGGAAATGGCAAGACTGGTGAAAGGCCTAGTGATGCACCGGGAGTAGACGGGAGAAAGAAGACTGAAGGTCGGGTTAAGATCTTAGCAGATGAGCAGAACGCTGCATCTTCAAGTAAGCATAGAAAAGGGAGTGGCGAAGGTCACTCTCGATTGTGGGATAATGATGCTCGACGTGAACCGGGTGACCTCGATAAGCATAGAAAAGGAAGCCATTTTTTGAAGAGTGTAGAGAAAGACTCGACCCCTAAACCCCCACCACCCGTCAAGGATGAGACATCTTGGCCTACTCCGGAAAGTGCACAGGAAGAGGGGCGGAAACGGTCACAGGAGAAGGATGAAAAATCTGAGAAAGAGAAGACTCCACCTACAGGCTCCAAATCTCACGACAAGAAATGGGTCCATGTCCATCACATACCAAATGTCATTTTCAGCACGCCCCTACCTAACACGAGCTCAAGACGAGGTGGACGTGGTGGTGGGCGCGGTGGCAGAGAAAGTGGTGGTCGGGGTGCGGGATATGGAACGAGCGGAAGTATTGTCGTTGAGAAAGATGTGCAATCGCTTGTCAATACGCTCCCTAACGGCGATCATCCAAGGCGCGGAAGGCCAGAGACCACTACCCGAAATGGTTCTCCGTCCAAAGGAAGGAGAGGCGTTAGCGCTAACTCCAGTTTCATCCGCGAAACATCCGACTCCACAAGTGCACCGGAGCGTGACCCAAAGCCCAAAGCTTCGGCTGATTCAGTACCAAATTCTGCTCGAGCAAGGCCTGAAGATGAAGGAACAACAAGTCCAACAAATACTGGACAATCTACTGCTGGACTTCGCCAATATCCACCAAACAAACAGAGACTGACCCGTAGGCAGGATCAACCCAACGCAGGAGATAGGAGAAAGGATACTGAGCCCGTTACTGAGGGAGAGCACTCTCATCGCCCCACTCGGCGTAAATCTACAGCAACTCAGACAGACGGTAAGCTTCTAATAGACTTGGCACTCAGCATGTGGTTCGGTAGACTAACCTCTGTAGATAATGGTGAACGTCGTCCAAGTAATACGTTTGAACCGCAATCCACAGCATCGAGAGCTAATGGTACGGATCGTCGTGGTAGCATGATTAACTCGATAACGAACCGTGAACGAGGAGGAGAGCATCGCGGACGAGGAGGCGGCCGAGGTGGTAGGGGAGGGGGTCACCCGTACCAGTTGGCGACCCACTTTCCTAACTCACAGTTCCCCAATAATCACTCTGCAAGTATGGCCTCTCCTTTCGTTACACCGAGATCGCCTTCCTATCCGTATTCCGAAGGGCCGAATGGATTTGTGGCATCTCCGCAACATACTCGCGGTTTTCGTGGTCAAGGGCCACGATCGCAATCGATTCCAAATGAGAACTACGGCCGCGGTCCCAAAACTTTTTCTCCAGTCACACCGAGTATGCCTGGGTTTCCACAATATACTGGAATTTACGACTATTCCTCAATGCAACCAATGAGTGCTGGTCCTTACTCGCCTTATATTGATAGCTATACGCTGATACAAATGGTAACCCATCAATTGTAAGTCCACGCATATTCCATTAGCAAATAGTAATTTAACACACCGTAGGGAATACTATTTCTCACTCGATAATCTTTGCAAAGACATGTTCCTACGGAAACATATGGATTCTCAGGGATTTGTTTTCTTGACCGTAATTGCAGACTTTAACCGGATCAAGAATCTAACTACCGACATTGAACTCATCAAGATGGTCTGCTATCAATCACGCAACATCGAGTTCAAGACTGGTATAGATGGCAAGGATCGATTACGCAAGAGAGAAGGTTGGGAGCAGTGGGTGTTACAACTTTCTGAGCGCGACCTATCGGTACAAAACGACGAACCTGTCGAGTTACACTATCCTCCAATCCCGCACCCCGTTGATTCCAATGTCCAACAGATAATGAGATACGCTCCGGTTCCAATGGGTTACCCAACTAGTCCTTCATTTATACCTGGTGGGCAAAGCTTTCAGTCTCTGAATGGGATGGCAACTAGTTCTATCTCGCCTACTAAGTCCCATGGGACCAATGGAGTCTCGAATTCGGCTTCACCATCGAAGAGTGTAGCAAGTCCGAATGAATTACCAGCAACTTCACCGGTACTGAACCATCAATCGCCGGATGTAGAAACAGATTCATTCGAAGATAATCAAATCGAGGTTTTGAGTGTGATTGTTCGGAAAGGAGAGTTAAGTCCACAGACGGCTCCCTTCCATTCTGCAGCGTCCCGGACCTTCTCTAGTGGGTCTATTGACGGCAACAGCTTTGATAAGAGTCAAAACGGACCACAAATCAATGGTCACAGTCCAACATCAGCGTATGTTATATTCCCAGAAAATGAGAGTCAAGAACAAGGTCACTAACAAACCGAGTAGTGTTGATAGTCGTAAACTGTTTGAGACAAAGAGGTCGCTGAGTCCAGCTGCTTCGAACTCCTCGAAAGCAACCAATTCTTTGAACCTCTTCTGGGTTAAAGGCAATGAAGCGCCTGTAGAATCGCTTCCCTCGGATACTACCTCCGAGTTATATACAGATCTTCGCGTGAAGGCACTTGGGCAACGGCAAGATGCGCCCACTGGTAAATGTCCTTACGATATGGACATTCTTTACCAATTCTGGTCTCATTTCCTGATTCGAAATTTCAATTCAGGCATGTATGACGAGTTCCGCCGTCTTGCATTTGATGACGCGAATCTACGCATGTCTGACACCGGTGTGAGAAACCTCCTGAAGTACTACGGCGAGGCGCTCTCAAGTCAGAACATCATTCGGGATCGAATAGCAAGGCACTATGTCAACTTTGTTCTTTCCGAGGATCCTAGTTCGGATAAACCTGCTCTCAAACAGTTGCGATCAGCCTGGCGAAACGGCGCACTCAATCTGAAGAACCGCAAGAAGATTAGTGCCTACGTGGATGCTAATCTCAAAGCTGCACTTGAGGCATAACCTTCTCACCCTGATAACTACATGAGGTTCATCGGAACCGTACCCTCTGACCCTCTAAACATATCCGAATAGCTGGCTAGCTTTCCGGTCGGATCTCGTGTACTGTACACTATTGGAACACAGCCATGGTACTCGGTTACAATCCTTGTATTATCTTACCCCTTTTCCATATCACAAAGTCTGTGCTGGAGATCCCTTCCTTTTCCTTTATTTAACACATGTTCCCACTGTCTCCCTTCTACAAGAGGCCACATCCCATCCACAAAAAGTTCGCTGGAGTTTGTTTCAATCACGTCATACTGGCATTAGGTTGTGGTGTTTTTTTTTTGCTGCATGCGAAACTTTTTCTACAACTTTCTTCAGTTCCAATTGCTTTCCAATTCTCTTCTCCTTCGTTATGGGATTTAGGCATGTTTTAGACTTTAAAGAATTCCAACCCCACCTAGGCAAATAAACCTGGGTAAACTTACACATTTGCTTGCTTTTTTGTGGAAAACGTCTCGCGGTACGGCTGTTTTATCTTTGTAGGCGAAAGGAAGGAAGTAGATAGAAAGATCAATTTCAAAACCTGCTACTCTGGGATTGTGGTGTCTCGTGCATCTGGGGCCATGGGGAAGAATATACACCTTGATGGATACCTCACCTCACTCCCGTCGTTCTCCCTGTTCGTTTTCATACCACGTGCGTCCACTCCTCATATACGTCCCTCGCTTTCATTTTGATACATGTGCATTCCTTCCGTTTTCATACGCGTACGTCACCCTCTCAAAACCTAATCAAGCCACACACCACGCGGAGATCAACGTATTGAGCACCATACTGCAAGATTAAGGCACAGTCTCAGAACGAGCCTTTAGAGCATTTCATGGAGTAGTGGAGTGGACTGTTAGGACGTGTCGTATTGTGTTACTGTATTATACTTCTAGATATTCTTTTTTTTTCACTTCTATCATTCAAAATAGCCCAACGAACTCTTTCCGACACTCTTCTACGCATTTTTCCCCCGGGAACCCACCCTCCTCCCCATCTTCCGGCCCCCAACCCTCTCCTCTACAAGTTATGCTACATGCTTCGTTTGACTCGTGAATTATTTACTCCCCGCCGCGACCGCAGCCTTGAGACTACCGACGACGGACAGGCAAATCAATGGGGAAATGGTATAAGACAACTGCGTGATGTGTCAGCACTCGAGAGCCTCCACATCTCATTTCTCCGCGAGGAGATCGAGGCAAGATAGTTGAACTCACAGTTAAAAACTTAGCGATACTCATTTTCTCCTCCTCATCACTGCCATTGACATCAGCCAGCGCGGTCAACTTCATAGCAGGGGGCCCGGTCGGCATGAGCATCATGGCGAACCAGAGGACGGGGTCGTCACCGAGGACGGTAGTCTTGGTCACGAGGGCCCAGATGATAGGGATGGAGACGAGAGGCCAGAGGAGGTAGCGGACCAGCGTGATGAAGACGACGGGCTTCCAGGAGACGGAGCCGCTCTCGTCGCCGCGCTTGAGGGCGCGCATGGCGCGGCTTAGCTTGACGCCGACGACGATGACCTGCAGCGCGGCGAAGAGGTCGCCGAGGTTCTTGATGCTGTTCGTCAGCCAGGCGTTGAAGTAGCCGCCTTCGTTGAAGTCGTTGAAGAAGAGGCGGTGCAGGGGCGGCGTCAGGCCGATGATGGCGCCGATGACGGCACCGATTAAAGGCGCGTTGAGGAATTGGAAGGAGTAGTGCGCCGTGTTTTGCGCCCAGGAGGGGAGCCGGTTGTAGACGTCTACGCCTTTGTTGTAGGTTTTTTTCAGCGGGGAGCGGGCGCGGTTGTGGAGGCGGTCGGGGAGAAGCGAGGTTTGCTCGTCCGTGCCATCGCCTTGACCTTCGCCGTCTGGGTCGCTGCCCTCTTCTTCATCCTCGTCTTCATTCTTCCTGTCTAGCTCGTCTGGCGCGTCCTCCTCTTGCCCGTTTAGGAGACGCGGCCCCAGCGCGAAGGTTAGCGAGTTGCTGACCATGGCATTCACCAGGAAGTATGACTTGGCGCGATCGACTGCGTCGGAGGGAGAGTCGGTGTCGGACATCAGGAGCTGGCCCAGGATACCTGTCGCAGAGAGGGCTTGGACGAGAAGGAGGGGGAGAGAGGTCGTGTTGTTGAACGCGATGGCGGGAGTGACCCATTTGGGCATTTTGAAGACCTTGGTAAAGATCACGCCAAAGGCTATCGAGAGGACATTATACATGATGGCCCACACTATTTGCACGGACCGGTTAGCGGTTATGTCAAAGACAGGGAGGATTTTCCGTACACAGCAGCGGGACATATCGCGTGGCAGTATCCAGATGGAGCTGAGACCCGACATTGGTGATGAGGAGAGCGGGGAGAAACATGCGCACACATGTTCTCGAGATGTCCTTCGCCGACGATTCTGAAAGCAGGCCGAATTGAGTTGCTATCACACCCCACAGAACAGTGAGAAGTACTGCTAAGGAGGCCTGTAGAGCTCCCAGGAATGAAGTTGTTAGACTACTTCCTTCCGACGACATGATTGCCAATGCTTGGTGTTGCAGACCTAGAGGAACGGATCGAGCTCTATGGAGGATGTGTTATTGTTGTATCATGACCGTTCTAAAGGATCTAAGGCAGAAAAAGACGATAAGATGGACGGAAGTGCGGACATAGGGACGAGTGAAGTATTTGTACATTTTGCGGTGATAGATTATAGCATGTTCCACGGACCACGGTGATCCTACGCTGCTACCCAAGGCCTGGGCATGGCGGGAATCAAGGTACAGATACAACACGATCGAAGAATTCTCCATCTGCGTCATCACGCGTCTCAGATCCGCGGGTTACCCCACGAAACATCGATCGCGTGCCCCTTTTCCTTACCCGTACAGAAGAACGACTTCACTGTACGGGATAAGCTATAGCTGTATTACAATATAACACAGTTCACTACAACTCGTCTCTTATATTCTCCTTCGAGGCCGCCAAGTGAACCTTTCCCTGTTCAATTAAACCACGTCGAACAATGCTCGTTAGCACCTCAAATCCAACTTGCGCTGCTGCCAAAGCTGTCGCTTCTGTACTACCATCATAAGCTGGACTTACCTCGACTATATCCGCTCCAACGACGTTGAGTTCTTCGATACCTCGCAAGATGCGGATTAGTTCTCGCGTCGTCCATCCACCTGGTTCGGGGGTCCCGGTCCCGGGAGCTAGGCCGGGATCGATAACATCAATGTCGATGCTCAGATATACCGGAACCTTCGTACCAACTCGATCCATGATCTTAGAGATTATCCCTTTGACACCGATATCGTCAATATCATCGGTAGAGATTCGTTCCCAGCCTTGCTGAGCGTCATCTTCATAATCCTCAAAACCATCTCCGGCCAATCGTGTCCGCAGTCCTGCGTGGACCGAAGATGAGTTAACAATCAGCCCTTCCTTTGCTGCTATCCAAAACATGCTCCCATGGTTAAAGAAGGAGGGCGTCGACTCGTCCGCGGCATCGATCCAAGCGGAAGGGTACTTTGCGGGATGCCATGTATCTAGATGAGCATCAAAATGTACAACCGTGATAGGCTGGCCGTATATCTTCTTTAGCGCACGAAGAATGGGTAGAGCGATGCTATGATCTCCACCTAACGTGAGTAGTTTCGGCTTCTGCTGATATGGGGAAGACGAGCGTAATGACTCTGAAGGTGGCGAACGCTGGCCTAATTCGAGAAACGCTTCGCTCATTTGGCGAAGGGCCAGAGTGTTGTCAAATGGCGTTACTGGAACGTCGCCGCAGTCGACGATGTTGGCCCATGAGGTGTAGGGGTTGAGATTTGCTCGAGCGTTGAAACCGCGGAAAGAAGTCTGTCGAGAGGAACCGGCGCGGATAGCACGTGGGCCAAATCGTGCTCCTGTTCAACGTTGTTAGGACCAAATTGTATAGCGCTATTGATTTGTACAGTTCCCCTAAAGTGTACAGTACGGCCCAGATGTCGAGCCAGGTCATCTTGAAAGTCCTCTTGTTACTGTACCATGAGCTGGAGACCTTCTAAGTACTACCCTATAAAAAGCCAAGAGTGCCATGGTAGGGGAAGAGATACTAAGAAACTTCAGTGGTAGGATGTTCAAAAAATTCAACTACACACCGGGTCTATAGCTGACTGCAGTGTCAAACGGTACGCCGAGAATCCCGATATCGAACGGAACCCATGGTTGGGTTAGACAGTGAACATGAGGTAGGTGTGCAAAAGTAGATATGCCCGAGAAACCCCACTGCTTAATGTTAGGAATTGATTGCAAATATCCCTTACCAAAATGATCATACATCAACTCCCCATTTCTGCTCCAATTCTTTCAGACGTGGGTGAAAAATCGGTTCCTCTTCAGGATCTGACGATGCAGAATGAGCGGAAGTGAGAAAGACACGAGAGAAGTAGAAATAAATGCTTAAGAACAACATATTCGACAAAATTATACTGGACTGTATACAATCAAAATATGAAGTGATTTATTTTACTTTCCTCACTGATGTCTTATCTTCGGCTGCGAATTATGTAACGGCATGAAGACGGCGTCATCTTCGTTGTAAAAGTGCAAGCACCAATCGTTCCAAATATAGCCCTTCTCATCTCACATCGTGTCTCGCACAAGTCCAGAACTTTCTCTACGTACAACGTGATGTCTCCCAAACAGGAGCTGGAAGTCGGACGGAGAGTGCCTTAGATTAGTACAAAGGTACGTAAAAAGGATGACGCGCATCCCGTGACTTCGCGGAATACGCGTCGTCCTAGCCGTTCACATCTCTTCCCGTAAGCTACCACGGCTGCTTTACCCCATCGTGCCCCTTTCTCATTATACTTGGTACGTGTTCTATCCTAATCATACTTCGAGGTATCTGGGAATCTGTCATAATGCCTGAGGTATTGTATTGTCTAAATTGATATCAAGATCAAGATGGTGCTGACTCGTTTAGATCGCTGAAGTTGCCCGCATCGTTCATTATCTTAAGAAGCATATCGTCGGAAAGACTATCGCGTCTGTGAAGGTTCAGGAGGATGATATTATCTACGGCAAGGTCGGGACGTCCGCCGGCGCGTTTCAGACAGCCATGACTGGAAAGAAAGTCGTGGATGCGCGACAGCAAGGGAAATACTTTTGGCTAGTGATGGACTCACCTCCACATCCTCTAATGCATTTTGGTATGCTACTTAGGAGCATATCTCGTATCAACGGATACTAAGTTCTAATTTTAGGAATGTCCGGATGGATGAAATTCAACAATGATGATACAGCATACTATCGTCCAGCGAAGAAAGAAGAAGAGCAGTGGCCCCCGAAATTCTGGAAGTTTATTCTACAGACATCGGACAATCCATCATGCGAAGCCGCCTTCGTAGATGCACGGCGTTTGGGAAGGGTCCGTCTCATAGAGGCCAAAGCAGATGATATGCGGAAAACGACTCCCTTAAAAGAGAACGGGCCAGATCCCGTTATAGACCGCGATATAGTTACTGATGAATGGCTGGGGAAATTGATGAAGAAGAAGAAAGTTCCAATTAAAGCTCTACTCCTAAATCAAGCAAACATCAGTGGTGTGGGCAATTGGGTAGGGTGAGTTTTGTCACAATTCCTTCTGCGTAAATAAATCCTAAGTATACTGCCTTATAGGGATGAAGTTCTTTATCAAGCTCGAATACACCCCGAACAATACTCAAACACGTTTAGTGATGCTCAAATCAAACAGCTACACGACGCGCTCATATCAGTCTGTACAACGGCTTGTGAGTTGCTGGGGGAATCAGAGCGGTTCCCGGCTGATTGTAAGTTCACTACGGGTGCTAACTCTGACTGTAAATATGCTAATAGTATCTCAGGGCTAATGAAGCATCGTTGGGGGAAGGGTAAGAAGGATGGTGGGAAGCTACCCAACGGTGAGAAGATCACATTCATTACTGTTGGCGGAAGAACTTCTGCAGTAGTACCATCTCGCCAGAAGAAGACCGGAGGCGTTGCTGGGGATGTCCCATCAAAGGAAGAGGACGTAGAAGAAGCTGTTGACCAAGAGTCTGATGAACCTAAACTAGCTAAGAAACGCAAAACCGGCAAGGTAAATGCCCTAGACAACTTGTACTTGCTTGACACTAGCTAAAAGTCTTTCACAAATCAGGAGGCTTCGTCTCCGAAAAACAAGAAGAAGAAACTGAAAGAAGAGTCTGAAGAAGAACCAGCTGAGGAGAAACCGTCAAAGAACCGCAAATCAGCGACTGAGGTGAAACCATCGAACGGAACCGCGTCAAAGGGGAGTACGAGCAAATCAGATGCCCCTACCAACACCACCGCAGATAGTTCCATCGGGAGAAGGAGATCTGCCCGTCTCGGGAGATAGTACGTGGGTTCAAAGTACGACATAGTCGGTGAAAGGCGTCTAGACAGAGTGAATTCTCCGTATACTTCAACTGGTCTTTCTCTGTACTGGGTTTCTCTCTTATACTGGATTCTCTGTGTACTGGGTTTTTCTCTTATATCGGATTCTCTCTGTACTGGGTTTCTCTCGTACGTTAAGGTCGGGGCTTCTTATTCAGCGGGCTCAAGTGTTTAAGAGGCTCTTTGGAGACTTTGATGTTCTGTATAGGTTGGAATAAGAGTTGAATGAACCGTTTTCATAGGAGCAAACCGCGCCGAACGATGCAAAGTTAAATAATACCTGGCATACCCCAGCCGATTCATGTCGGACTCGGAATTAGGTACCAATTTAGCCGAGAAACTTCCGTCCCACTTTCTGGAGCTCATGCTGCACACCCAAAAGAACTTTCGGAGCACTACGGTCTACGCGACATTCTTATTCCTCTCCAAATTTGTTGAGACATCGCTCGTTTTACTCATACGATGAGCTCAGTCATTTCCAGGTTCGAATTTGTCAGGTAGGATTTCGATTGCTTCCACATACGAGATCACGGCCGCGACGAATACTCTGTTCATCTCATCTTCAAATTGCACTGGTAAACTCTAGTCGCAATGCCTCAAGCATTGAGTTCTAAAGAGAACTCCTTGTTTAGGCAAGTAGTCAAAAGCTATGAGACCAAGCAATACAAGAAGGGTGAGTTAAGTTACATGTGCTCCTCCATATGATATCTGGTACGAACACGAGCTATGACACAGTCGTTAATTATTCTTAGGGATCAAGGCCGCAGATCAAGTCCTTAGGAAGAGCCCTAACCATGGCGATACCCAGGCTATGAAAGCCCTCATTATGAATTCCCAGGGTCACTCCGATGAAGCCTTTGCCCTGGCGAAAGTGGCTCTCAGAAATGATATGAAGTCACAAATCTGCTGGCATGTCTATGGTATACTCTATCGGTCACAGAAAAATTACGATGAGGCAATGAGAGCATACAGGACTGCACTCAGGCTAGACGGAGATTCTCAGCAGATACAGCGTGACCTGGCGATGCTTCAGATCCAGACTAGAGATTACGAAGGGTACATTGAAAGCAGGTTGACAATGCTGAAGGCAAAACCAAATACCAGACAGAATTGGACTGCTTTAGCCGTCGCACATCATCTAGCTGGGGACCTGACGAAGGCCGAAGACGTTCTAGTGAGATATGAGAACTCGTTAAATAATCCTCCACCCCGGACAGACTTAGAACACACCGAGGCGGCGCTTTATAAGAATACCATAATTGCGGAAGCCGGTGATTACCAAAGAGCGTTGGACCATATCGAGACTCTCCTGAAGCATCCTCTTGACCGAACAGCAGTCATGGAAATGAGGGCACAATATCTGCTAAAATTGGGGAAAAATGAAGACGCAGAGAAAGCTTACCGTGCTCTAATAGAGCGCAATAATGCATTCAGAGATTATTATGACGGTTTAGAAAACGCATTGGGCCTGGACAGATTAAAGGAAGAATCAATAAATCGCCTCGCTGAGCTGTACGAGTCTCTAGCTAAAAAGGATGAGAGAGTAGATGCTCCCAGACGGATACCTCTCGATTTCTTACAAGGTGACACTTCTATCCCCTCTATGTCAACCTATGCCTAACATTTCATAGGATGTTCCTTTCGAAGTGCGGCGGACAGCTATCTTAAGCCTAGATTGAACAAAGGGATTCCATCTCTGTTTGCAAATGTGAAAGCGTTGTATAAAGATACTTCCAAACTACAAACGATTGAAGAACTTGTGAATAGCTACCTTGAAAAGTCTGCTATGAATGGAAGCGCAGAGGGGGAGACTAAAGCCGGGAAATCAGATAAGTTTGAGGAATCGGTTTTGTACTTTTTGGCGCAGCATTACAACTACTTCTTGAGCCGTGATCTAGAAAAGGCGACATCTTTCATTGATCGGGCGCTTGAGAAGAATCCAAAGTCTGTGGACTTTAATATGACCAAGGCCAGGATATTTAAAAATTACGGAGACACTGAAAAGGCTGCGGCGGCAATGAACCATGCACGGGAGCTGGATGAGAAAGACCGATACATCAACACCAAATGTGCCAAGTACCAACTCCGTAACAATCAAAACGACGCTGCTCTGGAAACAATGAGCAAATTTACCCGAAATGAGACAACTGGAGGTGCGTTGGGCGACCTGAAAGAAATGCAGTGTCTATGGTACTTCATCGAAGATGGAGAAGCCTTTGTGCGGAATGAGAAATACAATCTTGCACTCAAGCGGTTTCAGACTATCTACGATATTTTTGATATCTGGCAGGAGGATCAATTCGATTTCCACAACTTTTCGCTCAAGAAAGGACAGATCAGAGCTTATGTTAATCTCATAAGATGGGAAGACTACTTGAGAGGCCATCCTTTCTTTTCTAGAGCAGCCGTATCTGCTATAAAGATCTACATCCTCCTTCACGACAGGCCCCATCTTGCATCGTTAGTGAATGGGGGCGCCGATTTCGAGAACTTGGATGAGAACGAGAAAAAGAAGGCTCTGAAAAAGGCCAAGAAAGAACAGGAGAAACAGGAAAAAGCTGAGGCTGAAAAACAGGCTACGAATAAGAAGACAACTGCTGATGGCGAAGTTAAGAAAGAGGACCTCGATCCCAAAGGCCTTAAACTTCTACAGACGAAAGAACCTCTAGAAGATGCCACCAAGTGGGTCAATTTTGTGCTTCAGTTCAGTCCTAAGATGATTGAAGCGCAAAATGTGGGGTTTGAAGTCTATATCCGCAAAGGTAAATATCATTTTAGATAATCTAAGCAATGCCGTTGCTAAATGATCCCAGGCAAATACCTGCTCGCCACAAGGTGTCTGCTCGCAGCATCAAAGCTCGACCCTGAAAATCCCTCTTTACACGAACAGACTATCCGCCTACAGCATACCCGTAAGTCAAGTCATCCCATCCAAGCAATGCTGCTAATATATCAACAGTAAACACCCTCTCTGAACCCCTTGCCCCGAAGGTCTCAGAAGTGCTAAAAGAGACATTCAAACTTGTCCCCGCTGATACCTCTCTTCCATCTTTCAACGATTCCTTTTACGAAAGACATTCCCAGAGCGCACCCCACGTCCGCGCGGCCCTAAAGGTTCGCCAGCTTCTCACTGCGGACCAGTCCCGACCACAGAACGAGAAGGAGCTCTTGAATACCCTCTCATTTCCCACCGTCGCCTTAGCGGATGCGAAGGAAGGCCTAGCGCTCTTGAGCGAGTGGAAGAGTAGCCGAGAAGCGAAGGATGCGTACTTGGAGGCGGCGAGGAAGATCTGGCCGCAGGCAACGGTGTTTAAAAAGTCGTGAGAGGGATGTTATGTCCTGGGGTATATATTGGGATTGGTACTTATACTGTAGTAAGCCGCAGAGTATCATAACAAAGGACGCTCCGTTTGAGAGCGGTGTTCATGCATAAGACTTGGAAAGAAACGTGTATTCATTCATTCCATTCCAGTTTTTCGTGGCGAGATGTCTCGGTAATTCTATATAGGGAGGCCCCCCTCGCCCATCATTCCGAACATGTCCCTTTCTCCTCCTCTCCCTCCTCATCTTCAACTTACTACTCCTCTCTCGCTCCTCACAGCCCATCGATCAGTCATTCACTCGACCCCAAACCCTTCCCCAACCACCTCCACCAATTTGACCAACTCCCCCAAAACCTCCTCATCCCGTCGGGCAACCGTGACCGCCTTCCCCAGCAACGGAAACAAGCGATGCAAATGCTTCCTCCCAGCCCCTCTCACGCCCTCAACCTCCGGAATCGCCAACGGCTCCACCTCGAGCTCTCCAAGCCTCCTCAACACAAACAGCAATTCCTCCCTCTGACTCTCAGGCTGCGGCATGCGGCCCCGGAGCGGCTGGTCGGCGATGTACGCCTTGATGGGCAACGCGGCGCGGAGGATGAAGTAGGGCGCCGCGGCCTGCGCGAGGCGGACGCAGGCGGGGGAGGAGTCGTGGGCCGCGACGAGGGAGAGGAGCTCGGAGAGGCAGAGGTACGCCATGCGGGTGCGGGACGTGGGGGCAGGGTCGGAGGTGCGGCTGAGGCGGACGGCGTAGAGGTCGCGGAGCGGGGATGCGCCGGGCGGGGGTATCTCGCCGGGCATGGCGCGGTGGATGAGGGAGTTCGTGAAGAGGGCGGATGTGTAGGCGCGGCGGGTTTGGTCGGGGATGGCGGCGGCGCCGAGGGAGGGGATGAGGAGGTTACGGAGGGCGGTGAAGGAGGTTAGGTCGAAGGATTCGTCAGATGAGATTGGGTGGGTTGGGGGAAGGGGGGAGAGGTCCGCGGAGATGATGCCCGTAGAGATTTCGATAGTGCGGGTCCAGATGTCGCGGGTAATCATGTCGGGGAGGGAGAGGGTTTGGATGGTTGTTAAGGCGGGATCGAGTATCGCGAGGGAGACGGAGGTGGCTTTTTGCCAGGGCGAGGGGGCTTTGCCTTCGGTGCGCCATTTATATTTGAGGTTTATGGCTCGTTTTAAGCTTTCTAGTATGGTTTGGAAAGCGCCGGAGGTGTATAGCTCACTATCATTGATGTGCTTGATTGATATGGTTTGTGCCATTGTCATTGATGCCTTTGACAATGATATAAATGTTCGGTTCTTTTTCGAAGGCTCAAGGACATCGTTTTCGTACGGTACAGCAATGAAGTCAGAGAGGAGCATCAAGATCTTACCAGGTACGCCAGAGAAATCGGTACGAATAATACCTAGGCATTCCATTACTTGGGCTTGCAGAGAGGTGAGATGATCCACATCGGATGAATATGTATGAGAGTCTGACTTTTCTACACACTCCTTCATATAACCAGTAACTTTAGAGATATCGTCCAAAGTAGTCTTATTTTCGTTTAGTCGATAAATTTCTTTGTATGTTCGCATGTAGGTCTCCAGAGCTTCCTGGTTATTTGACATAGCTTGCTTATATGCAGTAACAATCGGGGGTCCAAGCATCCAAATATCTGTTATTTGACAAAGGGAATCTTGTGCGATATGAGAGGGATCTTCGATCCGTGAAAGCATATTACCCATTGTAGCATAAACGATCGCATTGATACGATTTGATTGAAGGTCAAGATATGATTTGAAGGCGTCCATCAAATTACTCCAAATGTTGGTAAAGCTTGGAGCTCGGATGATTGGCTCAAAATAAATAGCAAAGAGGTGGGAGATACCATCAAAGAGCACTTTAGTTGTTTCATTCCAGGATTTTATATTGTCAGTTGACGTGGAATCGATCTTTCGTATCCGGTCTTGCTCCTTGATGTTGGCGTTAACCATCTTAAACACCACAAGGTTGATACAAAGAGTCCATGCTTCGGACGAGAGCTGCTGGCCATAATTATCGAAGATCCTGAGGATGGTCTGAACTGCACCGTTTCGGACCTCAGCTCGAGGATCCGCAGTTACAGCAGCCAAACGGAACAAGAGCAGGCACCAAAGCGCGGAGATGGAACCTTGCCGGGTAACTGAAATTAGATCATTCAAAACATCAGTTTTACCATCTATAACCTTGCTCAACTCCGTTATTGATACTGCTTCTATACGCCCATGGAGAAAATCGGAAACATTCCAAAAGAAGGTGATAGTCTTTTTCAGGTCAGTAAGGAGACACACGTATCATCAAGGGTTCACGTACGGTAAGGGAGATATTAAGGTCATTTTCCTGCGAAGAAAAGTGGAACAGAATTTCTAGTAGAGTTGAGAAGCATGAGTCCGGTATAGATTGCAAAAAATCAGAGCAAACAAGTTGCAAAGATCCGAAAGCCGACCGACACAGCTTTAAGGATATCACCGTAGAACTCCTTTTCTGGGGTACAGCGCCAGCCGTCAGTCCCTCGTCGTTTTCGATGTTTTCTTGGTTGTACATCTCAAAGACACTCAGTAAGGCACCGAAAACGGAGTTCCACCCAGCTGTGATTGATTCACCGCATTCCTCGAGAATGGATTTCAGTGCCTGCAAAATAGTTGCATGAACCTCCGTTGTAACTTCATCCAAGCTTTTTCTAACGCTTGATTCACTTCTATAAAGTGAACCAATTGAGGAGTTGATAGCAGATAACAGTCTCTTCTGCACTGCATTTTTTTGGTCTTCTTCTAGAGACATAGAGGCTTTCGCAGTCTCCTGAACGATCTTACTTATGATATCCGAAGATAAGAGGCGGCTGGTATTCGACGCCTCAGGTAGTGCAGCCGCTATCGTTAACTCCTGAAAAAGGACATTCCATCCGCTCTCTGAAGGCTCATAATAAATCAATCGATCAAGATTCAGCGACCCGAGCTCCCCTATCTTGCTTAAGACGAAAACACGGTCTTGTGAGTGGGCGGTGTTCAGAGAGATACCAGACATGCTAGTCATTCTCTTCTGTTGTCCCTGTTGTGTAGTTGTGGATGATCCATTTGAGCGCTGAGGTAGGCTAACTTTATCATGAAGCAAGCTGGAAAGACTGTCGAGGATACGGATAAAAGCATCATTGGGATAATCGACCGTGCTTTCGAACATTCGTATAGCAGCAGATTTAACCGCTGAGATCTCGCTATTGATAGACTGTGTTGATCCGGTATCATCGATTTTGTGCCCAACTTTACCGGCTGTCACTGCTAGTACGATATCAGCTTTTTGAAGAGTTTCCAACACAATAGTCCATGCTTTATCTAGCGTAGGACCAAGAGCGATTGCGAGATTTAGAAGTGCACGAAGGCAAAGTAGATTTCTCGCCCCTAAAGAGGGAGTCAAGTCGATTGACGACCGCCGATGCCTATCTGACGAAATATTGGATGCCTGGCCAACAAGACTATCGACACTCAGGAGCCCTTTTGCATTACTAAACAACTTCGGAGACTCTAGTGGTTGCGGAGTTGATGGCATTAAATTTGCCGTTAGTATGTTAGGGGGAACAGCTGACTTGCTGAGGGTAGTCAAAAAGGCATCCCTGGATGTCCCTAACCGGAGTAAGCCAGATACTTGGGTAAACTTCTGTATTGAACGGACTAAGGATCGATAATAGTCAGCATCCAGAGTGGCATTGAGAAAGGTCGAGCAAGTTGCAAGAACAGCAGGCCAACCAGACATGATTATGGCAGATACAATTTTTACTGCCCCAAACATTGAGTGGTCTTCCAATTCGAGTGGATTGACAGGCACATTTCTTCTCCGGTAAGAGGTCGATCTGGGTCTAGTTATAGTTGAATGAGCTGAGACTGACCTCTCAACATCTTCATCGTCTGCTCCAGGTTGAGATTTGGATTTCTTCTTGGTCTTTACTTCGCTGTGGACAGTAAGAGGAAGTATTATTTTAGCCATACTCTCGGACAGACTGTTGATACATCCCATTACGAGACTATGAACGTACGTCTCTGGTAAAGATGGCGGTTCCAACTTATCTAATTGTTCAATGCACGGCGTCCGTAATGTGCTCCATTGTGAACTCAACCCGGTGTATTGAGCGGAAGTACTTGTAACTGCACCACCAATAACACCAGCTGTTGCTCCAGCTTCTACGGCCACCTGTTCTGCGCTAGGGTCCCTTAATTGGTAATTCGTAGCTGGAGCTGATGATTGCTGTCCTAAGCCAATTGCTGCTGGCTTTTCGATCACGAGTCTGACAAATGCCGCAAGGTTATCCCCTAGAATAGACTTTTTACCTTCCATTTCGTCAAACCCATGGTATATCTCTAGAACCAGACCTGGTTCGGTGTATATCCCCCTAAATATTTCCATGCACAAGGCACGCTTCCAAGGCGTTGCTGCATCGGGATCCAACATATGATTCAACAACCCTAAAGCCATCTCGCACTCTGCTGGCATGGTTGAGAGATGATGCCTGATCAGAATGTTGAGAACACGCATTATACGGACTGTGACCGGGAAATTCGAACGCTCTGAGATCGACCTTATGATGAATGGCATGAGTATACTACGTAGGATATTTGCCTGTTCTGGGTGAGACGAAAACACATCTCCATGATTCGTTAAGATAGACTCGATGAGTTCGAGTCCGGATGATTGAGAGATATTAGACAGTCGAACAGCCTGTGCTTTACCCCCTTCTATGAGAATGCAAACATCACGAAAGATCTGCAGAAATTAGTACAAACGATGAAACCCTTCTGTGGAACATACGTGAAAGGCATCATATGCGCCTGCCCGGACCTGTACCGTCCCGTCTTCGTCAGGTACCTCTCCAACAGTGGGTAGCTCGAGTGATCTCTCTTCCTGACGGTTAGCGAACGATTTGGGTTATATATTTTCATCACCTACCGTCCTCTTCGACAACTCTATCGAAGACAGCGATCACTAATTGCTGAAGTGTAGCTGCAGCGGTATTACTTATCGCTGGGGCTTTTGACCCCTGAAGAATCGAGCATATTTGGAGGACATTGTACAAGAGATCACGTCGCAGCTCAGTAGGATAGGTCTGCACTAAGATTGGTAAGACTTGAAGTATCTTGATTTGAATATCAACCCCTACCATCAATAAGCTTAATTCGAATCGATGATGATGATCCAAGTACCTAGACCGCTTGACTCTCTTAACGCTTCTAATACCGATTTAAGCCTTTCTCTGGGCAAAGCATGAGATACAGCTAGCCTGTGAAGGCTAACAACTGCAGGGGAAGCAAATTTAGCATTCTGAGTGCTACATGCTATGAGAAATGGATTGATGAAGTACGGCCTTCGGGAGAGATCTCTTGGGTTGTCAGCTTGAATACTACAAATAAAGGGATACAGTTAGTACCGGCTGCCAGCTGTACTTCAGATGTCGTAGGTAAGCCTTTGATATCTTGTAAAGACTTCTCTGCAGCCTGTACGTAATTGAGTTAGTGCGTGTTCATATGTACTTTTATGCATATCCGTATAGAATACATTTTTGAGCTCTGAATGTTTACGCTTCGATTCTTGTACAATATTGCTGAGTTCTGTGATGAGTATTTGAGAAGTCATGCTCAAACTGGTGACTAGTGTTTTGTGATTTGATCCATGGGATTATATGCAGACATTATGTTTTTTCAGTGGCCTTGGGCTGTCGGATATGGGTTGTATGTATATTAGAACAAGGGGAAAGTTCGCTGCCTCCCGTGAGCTTAATGCCAAGACTGACACCATTGGGCTTCCTGGTGAATGACTCTGCCCAGTACCTTACGGTATATAAGTGTACAAAAGAAACAATCGTAACCCTAAGAAAGATTGTTAAAGCAGTCACGGCATTCTCATTCTATCCCATACTCTGGAAACCCATCTGAAGTACAACTCCAAAGATCCAGCGCGTCAACGCAGTGCTCTTACCCCTCCCCCGCTACAATGGCCAAAGTCCCCAGAAACTTTCGTCTCCTGGAAGAGCTTGAGAAAGGAGAGAAAGGTTTGGGAGCTGGTAAGGGCTCAGATCCGCTATACCAAAGTGTGCTAACTTATTGTTAGAGGCTTGCTCATACGGCCTGGAAAACGGCGACGATCTTCTCATGACCAACTGGAACGGTACTATTCTCGGACCACCCCACGCAAGTTACAATCAACTTCAACCTCAAGGACAGGAAGCTAACATAGTCCCACAGAGTGTTCATGAAAACCGTATCTATAGCTTAAAGATCCACTGTGGTCCAGACTACCCTGATGTCCCTCCTGAAATCTCATTCGTATCAAAGATCAATCTGCCTTGTGTAGATCCGAACAATGGCAAAGTATGTAAATGAGAGAATGTGGAGGGTCACACAGCTGAAGGTCTTGCTAGGTCGATCCGGGAAAATTACCCTGCTTGATGGACTGGAAGAGGCAATTCACCATGGAGACAATCCTTATCGAGCTTAGAAGGTAGCATAATTCCTGCTTGAAGAACTGGGTTTATGGTCATATTCTAACTGTGATGTAGGTATATGGCCCTCCCACAGCATAAGAAACTGCCGCAGCCTCCGGAAGGGTCCAGTTACAGCTAGAGATACAAACTCATACGTTGGAGAATTTGTATTACCTGGTCCTCGAGGAGGACCGGCTTACTTGTGGGGTATGGAAGATGAGGCATGAGTTCTGATATGATGGATTACGACTTAATCCTACACATGATTTGATGGTACAGCATTTCCGGTGTCAGGGGGATTGGATCATTTATTAAATCTTCCAACAGCAATATACCAATTTAAATGATACTCTTGACTTCAATTTTGATGTGTATATTGACTCCTCATGACGTTTATCAAATAGCAAAATACTCTTTAGTTGTTTTGGTAGCTAAAGTGACTCCGTATCACGGCCGATTGACAGGGGTTCTCACAGCATCTAAGCTCCAATGGAAGGATTCATAGCTCAGAACATCAGGTAACCTCAAGCATAAAAAATATGGAATGCCGCTGTACATCCACCCTAAAAAGCTGCTAGCACACCGAGTGGCAGCAATTGCTCTCTA
Organism: Patellaria atrata CBS 101060; assembly: GCA_010093705.1. Classification (NCBI taxonomy): domain Eukaryota; kingdom Fungi; phylum Ascomycota; class Dothideomycetes; order Patellariales; family Patellariaceae; genus Patellaria; species Patellaria atrata. The sequence goes on from MU006090.1 coordinate 1,737,185, forward strand.
TCGAGGCCTGTTGTCAGCATGCGCGGATATCCCATTCGAACCTAATCAACGCACTAAGCTTCAAAATATTACTCGAAATCGATTCAAGCACAATCAAGGTCTTCAGAGTAAACGCTTGCTACGACAAGCCTTCTATGCTGGCTATGAAGTACGCTCGGTTCTAGGGAGTTTTAAGATATGACTGCTCATAAACTGTACAGGCCTTGAACGTCCTAGAGAGTGCTGCCGCAGGGGACGTCACCAGCGGAGAGCGAATTTTATCCATACTCTCCCAAACACCTTCTCGCTTGACCCGCCGCCCCAAACAACGTGCGCTTAAACGTCTTCCCGTCAAAGACGATCGAGCTCGTACGCTTCCGCCAGGGCAGAAACTTCTTGAGACTCGTCCACATAAGCATGTAACCGGTATCCGTCGCGTCCCCAAACTCATCTACGCCAATGGATTCCCAATGCTCAGGATTAAAAAGCCACAATCACATAGTGTGGGACGAGTTATACGGCAACTGGTATCGCAACGTGTGCGACGATGGGAGGACAGATGGCAATTGGAGGACTGGTGGATACCAATGAGCAGGATGGAGGATAGATGGGATAATATACTTCTTGCGGAATGTGGAGTTGGAGACGTCCAGGAGAGCGAGAGCAAGTGGGAGTACTCTGTGTTATCTGCATTTCAGGACTTGCGGGCCAGACAGGACAAGACTCGAGATAAGGGTACCCAGATGGCGAGGCGGATGCAAGAGATTGTAGACCAGGAGCAGGAACTTGCTAATAACGAACAGGCGATGAGAGATGCGCAATTTGAGGTGCAAAGAAGATTACAGACGAAACGATAGGTAAGAGCATTGGGCTGTCTAATTACCAAATTGGTGGAGGCATTTCGTGAATTCCTTACTACAAGTTACGGCAATTGGAGGACATGCCGGTAATTCGCCTACTCCTTTCTCTATTGTAAATACCCCTAACCTACCCTAGGTTCCTCTTGAGGTGGAAACTTTTCAAATCTACTGTACACAAGATCAAGGTAGGCTGTACAGTACAACGGATTTAGAGGCACAACATCGAATAACTAAAACCTCTTGATATTAGGTCATAACTCTGTTTATCAGTACTTTACTGTATGTAGAACAGCTATAGCTAAGCTAAGAAACCCTATTACAATGCAGAAGGTGGTAAAAGTTCAATGTTTTGACGATCCCGTTTGTAGTATCTCTTTCCTCTTACCTCAATGTCGACTTCCAATCTCTTCACATAGAATCTCGGTCATGAGGCCACCGAACCTCGTCGCTGCCTCAGTTTAATCCTCATAAATACTTTGATCCTCAGGAAGTTTTCTCTCAAACTTATCATCAACATCGTAAAGAGTATCGTCGTATAAAACATTGGATATACATACCGAACATCCACAATGAAGTACACTGCAGCTCTATTCCTCATCTTTTCAACAGTCTGGTGCTCACCTCATCTGAAATGGCCTCGAGTTCCATATGTAGTTCCGTCCACTGTACCGGCAGGATGCGTAGCAGACTTCAACGGTAGTTTCGGCCTCGCTGTCATGTCGCTAGGTCCAAAGACCAAGAGGACGGTCAAGTGAGTACCCTTCCCTTCGTTTCATCCTTTTGTCTATATCTCGTTTCAGCAAACTTACCATTCTCAGCACAAGCCTACCAGTCCACTGCAGATGCAACTCCGCCCATGCGATGGACCGTCCCTGTAACTGCGCCCTCGGTACCTCCTATTCCGTACTAGCACACTCCGAGCCTCTCGGGGACGACACCTCCGAATCCGACACCGACACCGACACTGACGACTCGGACTACGACACAGACTCAGAGTGCCCGCCGGGGCCCCCTCTTCCAGCAATCTCGCAGATCCCAGACGGACAGATCCAAGCTCCACCCAAAGTCGTCGATCCGTCCATTCCAGCAATCTCTCAGATCCCCGATGGACAGATCCAAGCTCCCCCAAAAGTCGTGGATCCGCCTATTCCAGCAATCTCCCAGATCCCCGACGGACAGGTTCAAGCACCCTCCTGTCGGCCCGCTAGTACCACCTCTTCCGGTAAAGGTACCTTCCGCTCTTGCATTGGACCTTCGACTCTCCGCCTCTACCTCAGCAAGGGACAGTTGCGCGATTCGGTCGGACGCACTGGGTATATTGCGTCGAACCATCAGTTCCAGTTCGATAACCCGCCGCAAGGTAACGCGCTCTCGCATGGTGGCTACAGCGTCTGTGGAGACAAGTTGGCCCTGAGGGGGAACAAGAAGTGGTTCCGTTGCCGCAGCGGGGATTTCTATAACCTGTATGAGGGAGGTAGTAAGGAGTTGGCCAGCTGGGGGCAGTGCGAGAGTGTCGGATTGAGGATTGTAGAGTTGGTGGAGTGTAAGTGACCGGAAATTGTCAAGGAGGATTACGAGGACGCCTTGGAGGAACTGGTCATATCCGTTGCGCGTTTCGCTGAAGGGTTCATGTGAGACTGAGCTCTGGGAATGTGACTTGAGGTGTAAGTACATAATTGTAGTGCGATGATTGGTTATGGGCAGGCATTTTGAGAAATGGATGATTGTTGCTACGAGTCGACGAGGCGATTGGTGTTTTACGAGCAATGACAACGAATGCTTTTTGTTATCCCATGACTTGGGACCCTCGCGAGTATGCTCAATTGTTTCGAATCAGGTCTATGGTATGAAGAAACCAGTGATGATTCATTGCATAATATTAAACCGCTTTACAAGGAACCTGAAGCTCAATATAAGAGAACCCAGCCAAACTCCTTAGTATTCAGCCATCCATCGGACAGACTCCATATGCTCATTTCCTCCCATCGAATTGAATCCGGTATGATAATTTTCTCTGCAACTTAGTCTAATAGTACACGGGGAAGAAAATTCAAATGATCGGTGTAAAGATTAGGAGTGGAAGCAGCCTGGTCGAACGGAGAGAGCCTGACAGACGCCATCTAGACGACGTTCACTAAAAAGATGTTAGCATAGAATTTTGAACTTGACCATCGGATTACGAACAATGATCTCATCTTCCATGCCAGTATCGCCACCATTAGTACCTTGGATATTTCCACCACTGTTGTCAGTTGCCATTCCGGTGTTGGGATCACCAGTGGTATCCACAAAGTAGTCCTGCATTTCTGCATCTAACTCTTCTGCGGTCTTGGGCTTTCCTCGGCCGGTGTTGCGGCCGCGGGTGGCTTTGCTCTTACCGCGGGTCTTACCAGTCGACTTAGTAACAGTCGCGGGCTTCGGCTGGGCCTTGTCCTTCTTGGGAGCTCTGATAGACCTATTAGATACGTCTTTATGAAATCAATGATGAGAGACCTACTGTATTCGCTCCGCGAGTGTCTTCGGTGCTTGTGGAGCCGGGGCATCCTTTGCACTAAGGATCACCTCGATCTAGGCACAAAAATTAGAAAGAGGTTCCAGTAACGACTTGGACCATCCCGAACCTTCATTGGACGACCGTCAACCTTCACACCATCAAGGGTCTTTGCGGCTTCGGCAGCAAGAGTCGCCTTGGCGAAAATGATTGTCGAGACGCCGCGGCTCTGGCCATTAGGACCATAGGTAAGAAGCACCTTCTTGACTGGTCCAATAGTCTTGCTGAAATAGTCCTATAGGGAAGAAGGGTTGGATTAGTCCATAGTCCCCAGAAGTTAACGGATGTAAATTCAAGCGATCAATCAGAACGGTATCCTTCTTCAACTACAAGGCCACCGAGGAACAAGTAAAGTCGAACCAGGAAACGTAAGCACCACGCCATCGGCATAGCAGAAGGTCAGCGAGACAGCAGTGAACGTTAGTAAGCTCAAACATAGATATTCAAGTCCGTGGGAGTTTTACTATAAAGTTAGTTTCCCAAAGTTTCAATGAGTTGTTATCGTAGAGAGGGTCGGCAAGGAATCCTTATATGCAGAATGGGATAGCTCCGTGGAATAGATAGCATTTCCAGTTTGCCGATGCTAAGAGAAGCCCAGAGACTGTGGTCGAGACATTGTACACATACTTTGAACCGCTTGAGATGGCTGCCAGTGCTTTGTGTTGGTGTAAGCTTATTCGAATGGTTCCGGCTAGTAGAAGCGATATTGTTGGCTTTTTTCCGTGCTTGAATTTTCGAGGCCGGTTCTAGAGATATCCTAGGAAGCTATGTTCACTGCTGCGCTCGCTGATGCTAATGCTATCACAATAAAGGGTATTATGAGCCGGTTCACCCGTAGCGCCACAGATACAAATCGCATATCTCTTTGACAATATCACACGTCGGCTTCTAAATGGAGCGGTCGTGCTTGCCAGGCACCCTGACTCTCAGATAGTTATTGCCAGACGATCGACATGCTCTCGATCCATGCATTCATCTTGCCTAAAAAGTGGCAGGCGAAAATGATGGAGAAAGGCTTGTTGTCATAATATGCTCAGAGTTGTTCGTAAAATAGATACGTTGGTATCCGCTTCATAGAAAGAGTAGACACCGTCCATGAAAAGAAGCTCTCAGGGGTGATTGCGAGGAAGTCCAAGGCTAAACGGCCTTCGCGTCTTAACATACCTTGATTTGGGTCTCGGACACGTCTGTCGGCTGTTGAGAATTAGCAAGATGCCTATTGATATTAGATACCTGGTCACTTACAAGATTGGAGACAATTATCTTGCTGTCACCAGATGCGGCTGGGCCGGTTGGCACAGAGGCTTTGGCACCGGATTTGGAATTCTTTAGCGATTTCCTGACTCCTCCAATTGGGGTTGTGATAGACACTTGTGTTTTGCCATCAGCGCCGGCACGGCGGGAACGCTGACGACGAGCGCGGCGGCTGCTGACGATATCGTCAAGCGACTTGTCTAATTTTCCCGACATTGTTGAGGAATGGTTGACTGGTGTAAGGTCTGAGGATTTCAAGTTGAGTTACGCAACAAGACCGGAAAGCGTGCTAGTAGTCACGCGTGTGTGAGATTAGATGGAAGTGTGAGGTGAGTCTTAGGAAGGTTTTCGGCAACGCGTCAAGTGAGCTCTTTCGGGGACGATGATGAGCTACTGGATGGCGATTTCGCGCGAAACCAACTAAGCGGCAGAAAAGTAAAGTCAAAGTTGACCTAGAAAACAGGAAAGAAGATATCTGATGGGTTTTGTCTCTTCTAGAGGAGTTGTCGATGAACAAGCAAATGATTGTAGCCTTGCTTGTTTGCGAAGAGTGATGTTGGAAGAAAGAAAGAAGTGAGAGAGAGGGCAGACACGGAGAACGCAAATGGAAGCGGGTAACGCACGGACCATAAACCAGGCACCACCTGAATGCCGGTCTTGGCACCGCGCTGGACGGACGCTAGACCGTGCGCGGTGACATATGGATGGGACACCAGGAGCTCCAGCTTTAAGGTAGCGATCATTGTGAATACATACGGATTTACGCTTTAGATATTTGTCTGCGTCTCGACATGGCTAGATGAAATGGCATTGGCGTCGGTATACATTCCCCTTACCCTGACAATTTGATAATAGTCCTAACATAGCTCTTAGTGGAAAGCATTCAAGTTCTTCGACGTCTCCCAGGTCAAGCTCCCAGATGACGAGAGCTCTTCCCTTTTCGCCGTATGGAAAGTCTCTGATTATGCCATAAAGCATTGCTGATACGATGTAGCAAGGCAATATAACATGCATTGCCTCTGGTTCCGATAATGTCTTCTTCGGAAGCGCTGATGGTGTTATTCGAATACTGTCTAAAGCGTTTAAGATCGTTCGGTCCTTCAAGGCACACGAAACCGGCTCGATCAATCACATAAAGCAAGTACAAGATACATCACTACTCGTAACTATTGCGGAGGATCTTTCCAATGAGCCAATACTGAAGGTTTGGGCTTTGGATAAGCTTGAGAAAAAGACTGGGATACCAAGATGTCAGAGTACTTTGACTATACATAATGGACGCAAGCAGTTTCCGGTAATAGAAAGCTTCCTTATAAACACTTCCATCACTCATTTATCTTTCTCTAGGTCTCAGCATTCGCTGCTCTTGAAGATTTATCACAATTAGCGGTTGGCTTTGCAAATGGTACGGTAACTGTTATTCGAGGAGATCTGATTCATGATCGAGGCGCAAAGCAGCGTACTGTCTTTGAATCCAGCGAACCTATTACCGGAATTACCTTTCGGGAAGGTAACATCACTACTCTTTACATTGCTACGACAGGGCGCATATCAACGCTTGTGATCTCTGGCCGTGGTCAAGGGCAGCCGGCAAAATCTCTAGAAGAAACAGGATGTGGTGTTGGATGCATGACAGTAGACAAAAATTCAAATGATATAGTTATTGCAAGAGATGATGCGATATACTACTATGGATTAAACGGACGGGGACCGGTCATTCCAATGGAAGGCCCCAAGCAATCGATAACCATCTTTGGCGACTACCTAACCGTTCTATCTCCTCCTAAGACGAATTCTGTTGCAAAAACAGGCGTATTCAGATCGTTCGGAAATGCCCGTGCCGATGACCCCTTTGAGACCTCTGCATTCACGATTCTAAATCCTGACTTAAAACTCATTGCTCACCAGGAGACATTATCTTCCAGGGTTAGACACATGTTCATTGAATGGGGTGATCTGTTCATTATTACAACAGATAACAAGGTTGGTCTAGTATATGAATACACTATTTACTTGCACTGAACGATCTCAGTTATTCAGATACCACGAGAAGACCTTTCAGCAGCAACTAGACCTATTATACCAACGTAATCTCTATGTCTACGCGATAAATATGGCGCAGAAAAGGAGCGTTGATGATCTTCAACGGAACGTCATCCTACGGAAGTATGGCGACTACCTATATTCTAAGCAAGATTATGATACCGCGATGCAGCAGTATCTTAAGGCTATCGATAATACTGAACCTTCTCAAGTCATAAGAAAAGTAACCTTACCCGTACTATAAACCAAGTACCGTGCTAACGTGGAAATAGTACCTTGATACTCAACGAATTCATAATCTAATTGAATACTTAGAGGAGCTGCATGATCACCATCGAGCGACTTCTGACCATACAACCCTCCTCCTAAATTGTTACGCAAAGCTAAAGGATGTTGATAAGCTTGAACAATTTATAAAATCCCCCGATGACCTAAAGTTTGATCTAGACACTGCGATATCCATGTGCCGGCAGGGAGGATATAATAATCAAGCTGCATATCTTGCACGTAAACATAATGAACATGAACTAGTTGTAGACATTCTTATCGAGGATTCATACAGATACGCAGAGGCTTTAGCATATATCTGGCGGCTAGAGCCGGAAATTGTAGGCTCTCTCCCGTCCTGACATCTATGCGTCGCTCACAACTATTTCAGGCATATCCTAACTTGATGAAATATGCGACTGTTCTTCTTGAACATTGCTCCAAAGACACCACTCAACTCTTCATTGACTATTACACAGGACAGTTTAAACCTAGGAAAGATGCCGTTATTGTGCCGAATGCGCCTAGTTCCGAAGGGATAGGGGGTTTGGGTATGGGAATTGGGATGGCCTCTACTGCCGTGCAAAATCTTGCTGCGCTTCTTCCTCTCCCATATATGAATACAAGTGCTGTTGAGACTCCCGCTTCGACGGAAAATCAGCAGACGACTCTTAGCCAAGCACAGATAATCGAGACAGAAGCGGATGAACCACCTAGGAAATACAAAATACCCAAACCTCGTACCGCTTTCTCTGCTTTTGTCGATCATCCTCAAGAGCTTATCACTTTCTTGGAAGCGTGTTTGAAGTCAGAACAGCTCAGTGACGACGACAAGGTGAACCTATATACGACGCTGTTCGAAATGTATTTGCACATGGCAAATAGTAAGACTAGAAGTGGTAATGAGGAATGGGAAGTCAAAGCAAAACGCTTGATCGAAGGCAAAGACGTGAGTTTCCCTACTATTATCATATCAACCAACAGTTAATCATGGATAGATACCGATCGATACATCCAACGTGCTCTTGCTATCCCACTTAGAAAACTTCCGCGATGGCTCCATCCTCGTCCGTGAACAGCAAGGCCTCCGCTTCGACATCTTCCGCTCCTATACTTCTGCAAAAGACACCCCCGGCGCCATCAGAGCGCTTCGCAAATACGGCCCCGAAGAACCACAACTCTACCCCGCAGCCCTCGCCTACTTCACCTCCAGCCCGCAGATCCTAGCAGAAGCAGGCGACGAGCTCGACTTCGTACTTAAAAAAATCGACGACGACGGTCTAATGGCACCACTACAAGTGATCCAAACCCTCAGCACCAACGGCGTCGCCACAATGGGCATGATTAAAAAATACCTCTCCACCACAATCGAGCGAGAAAAACAAGAAATCAGCAATAACCGCAAACTGATCGAGACCTTCCGCGCCGACACGGCTTCTAAACTTAAGGAACTGGAAGACTTGCAGACTAAACCCGCCGCTTTCACCGCCACCCGCTGTAGCTCCTGCGGCTACCAGCTCGATCTCCCCACCGTGCATTTTTTGTGCAAACATAGTTTTCATCAGCGCTGTCTTAATGCGCCGCCCGAGGGGATGGAGGATGTGGAGTGTCCGATCGACGCGCAGCAGAATGCGCTTGTCAGGACGCTGAGGAAGGCCCAGGAGGAGAGTGCTGCGCGCCATGATTTGTTTCTTGATGCCTTGGGGAGGAGTTCGGATCGGTTTGGTACGGTCAGTGAGTGGTTTGGCAGGTGCGTTATGAGTGTTCCTGGCGTGGAGCAGTAGGTATGTGGTTTGTGCTGTGAGGGAGTCTGGGGTCTTGTACCTGTACTGTATAAAGGAGAACCGAATAAGATCGAAATATGAGTAGGAAGTGTAGTTATTGATAACTTTTATTCCGTGTCAGAGTGTACAGTATGGCATGTATCCTGTGTTGTACTGTAACATAGCATAACCCACGAACGAGCCCTACTTCGACAAAGGCGATATGGCACAGAGGCTTTACTGTACCTGTATACTGAAGATGCTGGGCTAGTGGTACTGTACTCTTGATCGACAAATCTGAAGTAGATCTCAAGGGTACCTTTGTCTGTACGGTATATCTAGTTTACTGTACTGTACGTACAGCGACCAAGTGCCGCCTACCTTATGATTCCAGAGTGTCGAATCTTTTTGTTCCCATCAGAAGTTCGTGCGGTATCTTTAGGAACTCCGTCTCGAAGGTAGAGATTGTCCGGTCCATCTCCTAGAGCCATAAAACTTCTACCCATCCCGCACTTCTTCTAGGTAGTAGGAGCATCAAGCTTGCAGTGCGCTCACGATGAACAAGGCTTCAACCTTGAGAGTCCCAAGCAAACAGCAAATAGTAACTCATCATCACCAAGCAATGTGAGAAGTAAAATAGGCGTAAACATGCATATTATTCTTCATTTATAATAATTCCTCAAACCGACAACACAGCGGACAATTGATTTTTCCGAACCACCAAGGTTGCAAATCTGCAACAAAACTCCTCGTCCGAATGGTGCCCGCGGCACAGGAGAAACAATACCTATAGCTCAACTTACTTTATTTCCTCTCCTCTCGGTCTTACATGCTAACCTCCACTCTACCCTCAGTACCGGGCGGTCCGCTGGCCAAGTTGGGCAGGAGGTAAGTGATATCGTCCCAGGGATGCCTGTAAAGGCCTGTCCTCAACCTCTTCTGATCCAAGAAATGGGCGATGAGACCGATACTCCTACCCAGGACGAAGAGGCCGTTGAGCACGCCCATCTTGAGGTAATCTTCCGCTTCTTCTGGGGAGAAGGCGCCGCAGTTGCGGAGGAGGTCGACGAAGGAGACGGCGATGCAGCCATCGACGTTGAGGATGAGATTGTCTTTCTTGGAAGTGGTGACCGTTTCGACGGCGATGGCGTAGTCGAGAAGCTTGGTGTTGGGGAAGTTCTTGTGGACGAATTCTTTGACAAGCTCGACACGGAGATCGGGGTTGTTGCGGGATTTGACTCTGTGGCCGATACCAGGGACTAGGGAATAGATTAGCGAGATGAAGCATTTTCTTAGAATCGAATGGACATACTAAGCTTGTTCTCCTTCCTCATAGTGTCGACGAAGTCACGTGGGCTGAGACCCTTGTCGTATGCTCGGGTGAACTCCTCCGCGGCACCATCCAAAGCGCCACCGAATCGGGATCCGATAGTCAACAGACCGCTGACCAAAGCAGAGATTAGATCTTTGCCGGCTCTGGTAGTGATGATGGTATTCATCGCGCCAGACACGGCCGGACCGTGATCAGCCGTCAACATGAGCACCATCTCGAGGAAGCGGCTGGCATAATCTGGGAGACGTCGGCGGAACCACAGGAGGGACATAACACCTCCGATTCCAATGTTCTCCTTGAAAACATCGGAGATGGGCATACCAGCGTACAGCAATTCTTGGCCACGGTCATCGGAGATGGTGGAAATGAAAGCTGCTGGCTTTCGGATGAGCCCGAGCTCTTGTGCCCACGAGTAATCGATGGGAATCTTGGGAACAGCAGGCTCCGGCTTTGGTTTGATAGTGCCATCTTTGAGCAGTTTCTGGTATACCTGCGCCAACATCTGCGGCATTTCTTCGAAGGTGTCAGGGACGAAGAAACCGGCTTCCTTCATCGACTTGTTCTTCGCCGCCGCAGTTTCCAATTGTGAATTGGCGAATGAACCAGCATGGCCGAATTGTACCTCAGTCTTCAACATGGAAGCAACCGTACCAATGGCCCAAGCAACGATTGGCTTGGTGATCTGGCCAGACTTCACGGCATCAATGACGCGGTATTCTTCAACACCACCAACTTCACCAAGCAGAAGCAGGACTTTACACTCTGGATCTGCCTGATATCGCAGCATATGGTCGATGAAGGTTGTTCCCGGGTATCTGTCACCGCCAATGGCAACACCCTCGTACACGCCGTCCGTAGTGTTTGCAATAATGTTGTTCAGCTCATTTGACATACCACCAGATTTTGAAACGTATGCTACGGAACCAGGTCGATAAAGCTTGGAGGCTACAATGTTATCCATCATACCACCGGTATTACCGATCTTATAGCACCCGGGTTTGATACCACCGACGGTAGCAGGGCCAATAATGGTAATACCCTTCTTCTTGGCGACATGTAGGATCTCACGAGCGCGCCTCTCGGGGACACCTTCAGCAATGATGGCAATTGACTTGATTTGCGGGTATTCCATTAGCTCCATAGTCGATTGGTAGACACTACGTGACGACGCAAAGTTGACAACGGTATCGACGTCAGAATGCTTAGCCATAGCCTTCTCGACTGATTGGTATACGGGTAATAGAGTTTCGCTCGTACCCCAGTACCTGCAAAATTGTCAATTGCCTATCCCACATTTCGAGAGTTGGCGGTGAGTGCAGTAAAGCTTACATTTTGCTGACGAATTGTCCACCAAAAGTGTAAATAATGCCCGCGACGGACGGAGTCTTGCGCTTGCAGATGAAATCGAAGTCGAGCATTCCCTGCACCGCTCTCGGTTGGAGACCACTGTCGAACGAACACTGTCAGCGGATGTTTTCTTTTTGTGCGAGTTGGTACTTTCTACTGCTGTTTGGGGAAACCCTACTAGACGAAGCATCGTGTCTTATTATGGAAGAGTGTATGTTCAGCGCGAGGGCTCAATGGCCGACTTGGAGCTGCGAAACGGCGAATATTGTCGTTGGCAGAGAGACCACCATCCGTTGAGGTACCTAAGGTAGTGCCATTGGGCGTGCCGTTGGTTTCGGGGACTGCGGAGGGCATTTTGGATTTTGTTGCGGGATGCGACGGTATTTAAGGAGGGATGAATTACTCTATCACGGGAAATTTTTTATCAGTTATCTTTACGGGTTTCAAAGAATTGTTGCGGTGAGAAGTCGCATGAGCCAAAAACCGAAGCTCGGAAAGGTGTAATCGCTGGTGTCCCTTGCTAGAAGAAACAGATATGGAAGGATTTAGGGCAAACTCACAGATGACGATGTCGTCGCAAGACAACAGGAAGAAGATTATTCGATTAAAGAAAACGCAGCAGAGTAAAGAGTAGAAAGTTGAGATTGAGGTGACGCTGGTTGACAAATTTGGGCGGTGATCAGTGTAAGGGGTTTGTGTGTCCCGTCGTATCGGTGTTGAGCTTCTCTTCTTCCTTCTTGCAGGCAAGAGGGTCACCAGCACCCTTGGTCTTCCCCAATGTTTTTTTTACCGCAACAAAGTACGTGGGGCTTGGTACGGCCGCTAAAACCGGGGTGGACTTGGTGTCTTTTGGTGGGATACTGGGGGCCCGAGGTTGGTGGGGTGGGCGACTGGGGCGTGTGCACTCGCCTGTCAAGCTTGCACCAAGTTGCCCTGGGTACTCTGCCGGTGTGTTGGGGAGCCGTGCGAGATGACGGCTTGCTTGCAGAACTCGGTGTAAATCGCGAATTTATCAATTTCCGGATGTCTAAATTGAAAGTATCCAACGATAACTGATTATATGCCGATTATCTACGCCGATAAGAGTGAAGAATGATGTTGAAAAGTCCAAGTTGTACTGAACGACGAAAAGGGCCAGAGTAGAGTTCTGTGAGACCAACCCGGCCGATTTTTGTGCCTGAATGTCCAAATTAGCGGCGTCTTGTTGATCCTCAACCACTTCAACTTTGACAAGTCACTCCGCTTTTTCGATTCAAGAGTTGAATGAGGACGACGGGACGTAACCGTGAGCAAAATAGTGAGAACCCAACCAGAATAGCAAAAGTTACTCGCTTACCGGCATTGGACCCTCATCATTCACTTGGCTCAGGTCCAGCAGCTCACCGAAATAATCGCTACTCCACCATCAACGACCATTCCACCTTCCTCTGCTGTGGAATAATTTTCAATTACCACCTCTTCAATTGTTTATCTTCCTTACTCTTTACAGCTTCGTTCATTTACCACCTCGAAACTCGCATCCCGCTGTCTTCGGTGGTGTAGCTCAAAACTAGCACCTGCAGGTAAGATACCTCCAAAAGTCACAACACCATCTTTTCCTCGGATCGCTATACAGAGGGGCCGGGACTTTAATGAAAACCCGACGTCTTCGGAAAACATAATCTAAATCATGCCAAATGATCTATTTCCGGCAATTCAGTCGCATTCTCGATTAGGCTTCGGGTTTGATTATTTTCGTTGCGTCAACCTGCGCATTCCGATTGTCAAGTGTTTGCGTAGCGGATTCACATTCTAGCTATGAGATCCGTCATTCAGCCACCGTCAGCTTTTTAAGCAAATAGAGAAAAATCATACTCACAAGTCTTGCGCCCAGATTCTACTCTCTCCCATCGACAATGTCCGCCAAAGCGATACTCGAAGCAGACGGCAAGGCCATCCTCAACTACCATCTCACACGAGCTCCTGTTATCAAGCCGACTCCTCTTCCTGTTTCCGCGACCCACAATCCTGCGCCGAAACTCGCATCTCTCAACTTTCCAGATGACCAGGATGTAAACGCAGTCCTTGACCAGGCGGAAACGACTTATCCCTGGTTGCTAGCAAGAGATGCGAAATTTGTTGCAAAGCCAGATCAATTGATCAAACGACGTGGAAAAGCCGGTCTCCTATGTCTGAACAAATCCTGGGCAGAATGTAGAACGTGGATCGAGGGAAGAGCGAAGAAAGTGCAGCGCGTAGAGACAGTTGATGGTATCCTACGCAATTTCTTGGTCGAGCCATTCGTACCGCATCCTTCAGATACCGAGTATTATATTAATATCAACTCTGTACGAGAGGTACGTAGCTCGCCATTTCATTATTTGTCAGATCCCAAGAAAAGGAGAAGTCGTGATCAGACGAGCGATGAGAATGATTCGATCTTCTCTGGCTCGAATCTCATAGACCGGAGATTTGCTTCGAGTTTCTGAATTTGGAGAGGAATGAGTGTAATATCTTGAAAAGTATGGATGCAGTTCCGAGTTTTGATGGCTCGGCGCCGGCTTTATGCTACGGGCGAAGGGAGATACAGCAGGCCCACATCTAACCCTTTCATAAGCTGGTTGGAAAAGTGTTTCCAGAACAATTGTACCTGCATGTTCCTTCGCTTCTACCCGAGATCTAGTTAACCATACCGTCTACTGGGATATGAGATTCCCAGAGATCCGTTTTTTATTATTTGGAGGCTCTACTCCACCACGCCGCTCAATGCCAAGACTCAATGCTAATATTACTCGATAGGGCGACTGGATCTTATTCACGCACGAAGGTGGTGTTGATGTCGGTGATGTCGATGAAAAGGCAGAGAAGCTCCTTGTCCCAGTCGATCTTTCACAATACCCTTCCAATGATGAGATCGCCGCTACGCTACTGAAGAAAGTACCCAAGGGCATCCACAACGTGCTCGTCGATTTCATCTCAAGACTATACGCAGTCTTTGTTGACTGTCAATTCACGTAAGTTGTCATTGTGTGTTTGCTCTATTCCTAATCACTGAGTCTTAACTGTCCAGATATCTCGAGATCAACCCTCTTGTCGTCATTCCCAACGCCGATGCCACCTCAGCTGAAGTTCACTTTCTCGATCTTGCTGCAAAGCTTGATCAAACAGCTGAGTTCGAATGCGGCGTGAAATGGGCTATTGCCCGTAGCGCCACTGCCCTCGGCCTAGCCGTGGTTAAGCCAAGGGACGGCAAGGTCACCATCGATGCTGGACCTCCAATTGAATTCCCAGCTCCTTTCGGCCGCGAGTTAAGTAAAGAGGAAGCGTACATCGCTGAGATGGATGCTAAGACCGGTGCTTCGTTGAAGTTGACTATCCTGAACCCTAAGGGCCGCGTCTGGACCTTGGTCGCTGGTGGTGGTGCTTCCGTTGTTTACGCTGATGCTATTGCTTCTGCTGGCTTCGCTGGAGAATTAGCCAACTACGGTGAGTATTCTGGAGCTCCTAGCGAGACTCAGACCTTCCACTATGCTCGAACAGTCCTCGACCTCATGTTCCGCTCCCCGAATCACCCTGAGGGCAAGGTTCTCTTCATCGGTGGTGGTATCGCTAACTTCACCAATGTAAGTTGTGTACTTCAAATCCATTCAAATATATATTTTAATAAATTCTCTAGGTTGCTTCTACATTCAAGGGTGTGATCCGCGCTCTCAGAGAAGTCGCTCCTCTTCTCATTGAGCATAAGGTGCAAATCTGGGTTCGTCGCGCTGGACCTAATTACCAAGAAGGTCTTAAGAATATTCAAGCTGTAGGCAAGGAACTCGAACTTGACATGCACGTCTATGGCCCAGAGATGCACGTCAGCGGGATTGTGCCCCTTGCCTTGACCGGTAAGCAATCGGATATCAAGGAGTTCAGTGGTTAGTCGTAGCATATATCGGAGTTTAATTTATAATCGTTCCGCATTGGAGACGCAAAAAATCGGTTTACAATTGTTATATGGGACTTCTCCTTAAGGAATTGTTTGTAACATGTGCGTTGCGACTTTTCCGCATTCTAGAGATCTAGGGCTAACCCATACTATTGCTCATGAAGCGTAATGTTCAGAGAATTTATTGTGGTTTGCTCTTTCATTCGTGAACGATTCATTTTCATCCCAAGTCATAGTCATTCCCAGAATTCATTTCGGGTCTTGTACTCTCAGATACAAGACTTTGCAGAAGATAACCTATGCAGAGAAGAGTCTAGAGGAGCATCATCAGTACACAGACTTAAAAGTTTGAATCTTATGACAATATTTTTATTGCTGTGTCAACATCACACTTGTTCCTCCTCCACCTTATCATTTCATCCCTCTCCTTTGTACTCTTATTCCCCTCTTCATCTGAGGTCTCCATATTTCGCGTTCTCTTCCAGAACTTCCCCTGTTTTCCGCCTATGGTGTTCTTAAAACCCTCCGATTGTGCCTCGCTTGACAAACAGGCTTGTTGATGCAGTACATTCCGGTGTTTTCACGCAAGTGGTCTTCCCGTTTGTTCTATAATTATGTGGCAGTGTACTCTCAAGTCGAGTCGTAGCATTTGGCGCATCCACGAGCTCAACCAAGTCCTTATAGCCACTGTCCATCCTTCCCCTGTTAGGACATTTATCGCCTGCTTTACGCTACCCCCTTATGCTATCTCTAACTTCTGCATACAATCCTAGACAGGATGTACAGGGAAATTTCAACTTATAGATAGTCCTTCGATATTAATCTGGATCTTGTACAATACATCCACTCCCCTACAATGCCGTTGGCTCTTCTCTACGGGGAATTCAAAAACGTACAGATGGTCATCAACGGTACAGTACGTAATTTGACCGTATTAACTGTAGAAGACCCCCCAGTAGTGATGCAAGAAGCGTAGAGAGACTGAGAAATGAAAACATAACAGGGAAGGGATTGTACATCGAGAGTGCACCGATCGTTGCTGGATCAGTGTTTCCCTTATCGCTCTTGGACCGTGGCGACGAGGAGATAGGTTAAAGAACAAACTGAGAACTGTCACACAGATTCTCCCTGGGTGATGGACCTTCGAACAGATGGGATGAATTTACGTGCTTTACCAGGGGAATACGTATGGGAAACATATTTCCTTTACTTGACCCGCTTTTATCCTAGGACAAACAAGGAGAACTCCCCATTTCAAGTGAAGTTCCTGCCTTATTGTGGACTCTCCTGTACCAATATTTAGGGTAAGGGATATTAAAGCAAAACATATCAAGTTTGTCTCGGCATATCGGCTTTGTGTCCTGTGTAAGGTGCCTAAATCTTCCCATACTCATTTAAGAGGGTCGTTTGCCCTAATTGCGCGACAGTTTTGCACGAAGTGCTCCTACCACATCGGACAACGGCGACTGCTGAATACCGTAATCACATCCCATGACCGCACTGGTAGCTTTCAAAGCCTTTTCATCCTACCTAAGCTTCCTCTCATTTCTCATCTTCAATAGACTGCACCAGATCTTCGTATCTTGACTCGTATTCAACCTTCCAGTTTTTACTTACAAATAACGTGATTGAGAATCTCAACTTATGTCACATTTACGACAGATACCACCTCTACCAGATAACAGGGTAGGAATTCTTCGGAAGTCTACACGGCCGAGTGCTGATCATGTTTATACTAGTTCAACCCTAACCAGACCTGTCCGCACGCATATGTAAGTCCATTAACTGGTCGAAAGGTCAGTTACTTACTACTCACCATCTAAGGGTCTGGCAAGAGCCCTGGCAAACAACACTATAGGATCCAATCCCACCAATCCCACCGTACCCCCCGCGGCTTTGCTGCCTTCACCTTATCCCCCTGGAGAGCCCCAGACGTGGGTATGTTGCATCACATGCGGATTTTGGATCAATATCTCCCCCCAGGTCGTAAGTACCTCAATTCACTATCGGTAGTACCATCTCCTGACATTTCAAGATACACTTAAGGGAGGAAATAAGAAAGTTCCAGGAGGCAATAGCCCAAACAGACCGCGAGAAGCTACGGTACTTTGAGCGTAGGTCTGAGCAGCTTTCCGGTGAGGAAGATGACCAGGGGGTCGAGACAGTACGGCTTAAGCACGAGCTTGGGGTCATGTTAGATGAGAAAGTAAGGAAGAGCCCAGTAAGTTATTGATACCCATGACAACTTTGCGCTGGCTAATGAGTCTCTAGGATCTAGAAGCGCGGTTCAGGCGCTTTCTGATGCATTTTCAAAAATGCGCGGATCCAATATGTGTGCTCTGTCTTGATGGTGTTAAAGAGATCCTTATTCCTGGTGATCTTCCGGAGCTTGCTCCTCAAGGGCCGTCTTGATCGGTACGTTTATGTATCGCGGCTCTTCCTCAAACCAGGTGTCTCTTTCCTACCGTAAGCTCCTCCTTTCATACTGTCTCGAACTCTATAATACAGGAGAGAGAAGAAAGTAGGAGGCGCTCGAATATCATAAAGATAAGCAAACTACTAATATGGATATGCTTATTATATCCCTACCCATCAATGTGTCTGTGACTCCATTGTACAGGTACTTCGTAAAACATACTGCGGCCTCCCAACTGCACGATTGGAGGCTACAGATGGCTGAGGGTGGTTAATACCGCGGGTAGCGGTTTCCTAGTTGTTTGTTCAGGAAGTGAATAGAGCTTCAGCAATGGGAACTTTGACAGGAGGGATGGTAAGGCGTCAGGTCATTAACATTTGAAATTTTTCTATCTAATGCATCTAAACTCAAGCTCAGATACAAAACTAAGGTTACACAGCTCCCATCTATACTCCTAACCCAAAAAGATATTTGAAAACAAAAATCCTTCGTATTTGCCCCCTTTCCCTACCCCTTTTTCTTTACTTCTACTACCTTCCCCGTCATCCCCCTTCACTCCTCATAAAACACCAAACACCTAACCTCAATACTCTGCCTCCCCGGCGCGTCCTTCGGCGTCTGCGGATCCATGAAAGCCGTATGCGGCGTCCTAACCGCCACGCCCTCCCTACCCCCCGGCAACCCCTCCCCCCACGAATCAAAACACTTCAACAACATAACCTCATCGGGTCTCATATCCTTAACATAGCAAAACCGATGGGCATCGTTCGCCGCCACCGCCAACGTCTCCCCCTTAACCTCATACCCGGCCGTCGACGTCACGCTCTCCGGATCCGGCAGGATTTCCTTCCCGCGGTCGTCGTCGTCGTGCACGCTATCCGCCCGCGTCGGGTACAGCAGATCGACGGGGACGAAGTCCGACGGCGAGGTACTGCGCCAGTCTACCACGGCCAGGGGGAAGTCGCTGGCGGCGTGCGCAATCGGCCGCCACACGTTCACGATCTGGAACCGGCGGCCGGACCGGAGCACTTCCTCTGCTTCTTGCGGGGGAAGATGCCGGCGCACGCGCGCCGCAGCCGCGCTGGGGGATTGGTCCACGTGGACTTGCTGCACGGGCTGGCGCGGGGCGTCCTTGTTGCGGCGGCGGATCGTGTGGTCGAAGATAACGACTTTGGAGATGCCGGGGTGGGAGTCCCGGAGCAGGTTTTCGATTTCGGTGTAGTAGGGTCCGCGGACGTGGGTGTCGGAGGTGAAGGAGGAGGGGTCGCTGGCGGAGGGGGAGGAGAGGAGTTGGAATCCGGCGTTTGTGGTCGTGTAGAGGTGCGGTGTGGGTCGGATGTTGGTTACGGGGCGGGTGTGCGCAGTTTGGAGGAAGGAGGTCCCGGGGCCGTCGACTTTGGACCAGGGTTTGCCGGTGTAGGATGTCGTGTCGATGTGGTGGAATGTTGCGGTTGTCATTTTGGGGGTGGTTGTGGAAAAGGGGCGGGGATGGGTATGTGTATGGCGGTGGGGATGGGGTTTTAGGGCTTTGAAGATGTTGTAGGTTAC
This sequence comes from Patellaria atrata CBS 101060, assembly GCA_010093705.1. Lineage (NCBI taxonomy): Eukaryota > Fungi > Ascomycota > Dothideomycetes > Patellariales > Patellariaceae > Patellaria > Patellaria atrata. The sequence continues at coordinate 1,756,456 of MU006090.1, forward strand.
TGATCTTTTCGGTTGGACACTCATGGATTATTTCTTTATCGGGGTTGTGTATTTGAATGAGATTTATGTACAATGGCTTTATATACAACGGTGTTTTGTTCAATGGCTTTGAAATACGGAAATGTTATAAATCTGAACGTTTATAATAAATCCGAGATGACGCCATGGTTAGGTATTCCGCTCTGGATGTGATTCGGTCGAGACTCGGATCTGTAGATCTCGCGCCCCTTCGTCTGTATAGTGGTTAATACTCCTCGATGGTTGGCGTGCGATTCGAGCACGACTTCGATTTGGGCATTGAGCTCATCTCTTCTAATCACTCAAATTTCGTGGAGGTGTTGAATCTTGGGGTGAATCTTGGGGTGAATCTTGGAGTGACTCGATTCCTGAGAAGGGAGAGGTACTGCAGTTTGACAGTTCAGGACGTTGTCAGTTCGAGGGCCAGTTAAACATCAACCCTACTCTTTACAGTAGTCAATGGACTACAGCGATGATTATAGGTACATCCTAATAATGATAGCAGCTGTGGAGAGGATGATGTCCTTAGTATGTACGGAGAAAGGGGAGTAAGGTATGGCATTGAGGTCTAGATATACTTTTGGATATAGAACTAAACATGTCCAAACATGCCAAGCAAAACTTCTCATTCAATTTTTTCCATCCTCAAAGGGGCAAATTTCGTTAATTGATCCCCCTTCCTTGTACAGCAGAGCCAAAACGATGCTCTGTAATTATCCATTTCAGGAAAGCTGGATTAGTTGTATACGAGAAGGAAAACAATACGGAAATATCTCCCATCTGGTCTATAGCCGTCCTCGGCTTATCGGCATGAAAAGTTCCTCCAACGACACCAGAACCAGATTGCTTTAGGGCACGGCAATCTTTCGGTTCTGGCTGCATCTTCTTTTACTCAGAAGCATATTACTGGCCCTCAATGAACTAGCGAAGCACGCGAAAAGATTCAAATCGTTTGGCCCCTCATCTATTATGTACTTATTCCCGGGGCTGAATACGATGAGTATGAAGCTATCAGGAGCATCTTTCCAAAAATACTAGACCCGCCACATACCTAGGTAGGTTCAATGAATATCAGTCATAAGTATTCAGTACATTACTCTCTGGTTTCCTCTTTCCGCGTAAAGATACTTCTTGCCCTATTTTCTCCCTCGGACGTCTCCTTAGATTTTGACCGGTGAGGTCATACTGTGGAAATATCAACCGGTACCTTATATGACGGCACCAAAACATGAGGATGGTTCACCTTTGGGCTTGGCATCCTCGAACAGTAGTGGAGTGGACGTAGAAAATGCAGATACAGAACCTCAATTTGAAGTACAACCAAATGGTGACTATGGATGGGTCTGCGTTGCTTGTTGTGCCACTATAAATGCACATACCTGGGGCCTCAATAGTGTATGGAAAGCACATATACTCCTTTAAATCACGACAGATCTAATTCTCATCGATCCTAGTCCTACGGTGTCTTTTTAGCACACTATCTAAGCACAAATGTCTTCCCTGAAGCTACTCGTCTACATTTTGCCTTTGTGGGCGGACTCTCCATTTCTCAAGCCTTGCTGGTGTCTCCCATTGCTACAACCACCACACGGTTATTCGGTACCCGGATCACACTGCTCATTGGTGTCTTTTTCCAGACTATATCACTCATCGGAGCATCCTTTACGCAGGAAATATGGCAACTCTTTCTTACCCAGGGTGTTTGTACGTTGAGGTCCTTTCCGGGTTCTGCTCTCCGTTAATCTTCATCAGGTTTTGGATGGGGGATGGGCTTTCTATTTGTAGGCTCTGTCGGAATTGTACCGCAGTGGTTTACAACTAGGCGCAGTACGTCATTCGTCGTATGCTAATTCTGTCTGAAACTAATGATAAAAGGTCTGGCGAATGGTATAGCTACAGCAGGCTCTGGTATAGGAGGCCTCATCTACTCGTTGGCTACCAATGCAATGATACGATCTATTGGCCTCGCCTGGGCTTTTAGAGTACTTGGAATTGTATCATGTCTTGTCAATTTCGTCTGCTCCGTCTTTATGAAGGATAGAAACAAGCAACTTGGTTCATCACAACTAGCCCTCGACCACTCCCTTCTGCGAAAGCCGGAATACTACTTGTTGTTAGGCTTTGGCTTTTTCAGCATGCTTGGCTACATTGTCCTTCTCTTCTCATTGCCTAACTATGCGGAAAGCGTCGGCCTTACGGCCAAGCAAGGTTCAGTTGTGGTAAGTCTCATCAAGCATATTCCATGTTCTAGTAACTCTTCTAACCAGACCATCTTGAAATAGGGGGCTGTATTGAATCTTGGTCAAGCAATGGGGAGACCTCCTATAGGCTATTTCAGTGACTCTATTGGCAGGATCAATATGGCTGCTTGCATGACTTTCTTGGCGGGATTGCTCTCGGTAGTCTTCTGGATCTTTGCGAAAAGCTATGGTGCGATCGTAGTCTTTAGTCTCCTCGTGGGTACAGTTGCTGGGACCTTTTGGGCGGTAGGCTTCCCCTGATGATATATAAATGATCATAGTTTCAAACTAACGATGTAATAGACCATTGCGCCTGTAACAGCGGAAGTGGTGCATTTACGAGGTATTCCAGCTGCACTTTCGATTCTTTGGGTGTGGCTCGTCATTCCAACAACATGTAAGTACAGCATTATCGAGAGACAATCCTTAATTCTGACATCGTACAGTCTCTGAGGCGATTGCTCTGGAAATCACAGCCAGCCAAAACGGTGAATACCTAGGAGCACAGTTGTTCACAGCATTCTCGTACTTCGTAGCTGCTCTTTGCGTATGGCTTTTGAGAGCATGGAAGTTAGGTGAAGTCGAAAGGATAGCCATGGTTACGGGAGAGAAACCAGAAGAGGTAAATGCGACGACTAGCCCGACCCTCGATGAACTGGGAGCTAGGACGACGAAAGCTCAAACTGCTTTCGTAAAGAGGATGCTATGTTGGAAGAAGATATAGAGGTAGGACGAAAGATTAACCGTCTCTACAATGTAGATTTTGTATACTACCTCCGAAGCATATCCAGATATTTTTTATTTGTCCACGTACAAAATCCTATGCATTCCCCTTAAGGTCAGTTCCAGACCTTATCCCATCTTTTGATGTCCAAGTGGAGTTAGGTGGGTTATGAGCTAAATGAATTTGCTCTATTTTTGCTATATCTGAGGTAGTCACGCTAATATTGCTGACCAACCATTGACTTCTAACAGGAAAGATTTCCGATCGTGCACAAGAGCAATATTCAGATGGCACTAGTCCTATCTTAATCCAAAGTTCAGGATGATTGACCAATGACGTCACAGCAGAAGTACGCCCTATGGTCAGATCAAGTTTATCCTTTACCCTTTCCAGCCCTCTTATATCGTTTTGTCATCATGAGAATTAGTAATGAAGTTAGTGAGTCACGCTAAGACTCACATTATATCTTCGCAACTATCATTGCTCGTTTAGCTTCAAGCAAAACGTCGAACTATGACACCCTCATGCGTTTCCATTTCTAAGCAGTTCTACACACGGGTTCCAAGATAGGGGAGTATAAAGGATTGCCAGTAGAAGGGCTTGGGAGAGGAGAAAGGAACTTACAATCCACTTACTAGCTTCAAGAATATTGTTTAATTATAGAATCTCACAATGGCTCCATCGCCCTACATAATTGGTCTCCCTGAGGAGAAATTATCACATCTGAAGGACAAACTGTCACAGGCAAGCTTTCCTGACGAACTTCCCGCCGCAGACGATGAATGGAAGCGAGGTGCACCATTAGCGGACGTTAAGAGACTTGCAATTTACTGGAGGGATGGGTTCGATTGGAGGAACGCGGAAGCGGAGTTGAATAGATTTCCTAATTATAAGACTGAGATATCGTCCGATGAGTTCGGAGATATTGATATCCATTTCGTACATCAGAAGAGTGACGTGAAAGGGGCAATACCATTGCTGTTTTGTCACGGATGTGAGTGGCCCGCGTGTTTTGTAGTTATGCATGACTAACTTCAAGGATAGGGCCCGGATCATTCATAGAAGTTACCAAATTACTGCCTTTGCTGAGAGGTGGAGGTGAATTCCCTGCTTTCCATGTTGTTGCGCCTTCTTTGCCTAACTTCGGCTTTTCTGGTGTTATCAAGAAGGAAGGCTTTGGTCTGGAGGATTATGCAGAGGTTTGCCACAAGCTTATGATGAGCTTGGGGTACAAAGAATACGGTAAGAGGTTCTATCCAGGGAGATCAAAGACAGAGACTGATTCTACATGATCACAGTGACTCAGGGCGGTGATTGGGGTTTTTACGTCACCCGTATGATGGGGAAAATGTACCCCGAGCATTGTAAAGCCAGTCATGTAAACATGATCCGCGCCCATGCTCCCCAGTGGTCCAAGAATCCCATCTTAGCTCTGCAACATGTACTTACCCCTTACTCTGACCGAGACAAGAACGGCCGTGAACGTAGCGAATGGTTCCAGTTCGAAGGATATGGCTATAATCTCCTTCAAACTACCAGACCGCAGACACTGGGATACGCGTTGGCTGATAGCCCCATTGCTCTCCTTGCCTGGATATACGAGAAGCTCCACGATTGGACCGATGGGTACCCATGGACAGATAATGAGATCCTCACGTGGGTGTCTATATACTGGTTTTCCAATGCAGGGCCATGGGCAAGTGTTCGGATCTACTACGAGGTTATGCATACAAAAGGGAAGCACTTCAAGTCTGGGGATAAGGAAGTCAGGGATTACATGCAGGAGTGGATTCCGAAGGTCAAACTCGGCCTGGCGCACTTTCCTCGCGAGCTTAGTGTTGTGCCAAAAACATGGGGCAGGACACTGGGCCCAGTTGTATATGAGAGCATAAATGAGAGAGGCGGCCATTTTGCTGCCTGGGAAGCACCGGATGCCATAGGTGGAGACCTGAGGAGGATGTTCGGAAGGGAAGGCCCATGTTTTGATATTGTGACGGGAAAGTCAGGTTTCGAATGATGATTTGATCAAGAGGACTTTGAGATGCAGCACTTGAGCAGACGTTCAGATGTTGAGATAAAGTAATAAGTAGTAATAACATTTTATGTCAAAATGTCAAAGAACAACGGAGGTGATGCCAGAGTCAAAACCACCCCAATCAGCAATCCAACATCTGGAACTTCGCCAAGATCCTTGAACACGCACGGCGGATCATCGGCAGACCGAAATCAAAGGGCGGGATGAGAGCGAGAGACAACATCCCACCAAATCTGTTAACGCTCTACTATGATCCCACCAGAATAACGATAAAACTGCCACTGACGACCACGTGCAGAACGTTTCATTATAGAGGCTCCGTACCGATACCTGACGTCTCAATCCTTGGAACTCCGCCAGCTACATCTACTTACCATCGAACCAACAGTATGCCCGGACCGGTGCATACGATATCTTGATCTGATCCGATAACTAGGCTGTAATATGGAGAAAGGTTAAAGAGACTTTCAAACTGTAGGATTAGAAAAGTTATTACGGCTGCTGTTGATACCTGCTCTGCACCTGCCTGCCTTGAGCTCTGCCATTACTATCTTCATACACCGTACAACTAATTACAACCACAACACCTGCCTTTCCAAGGACCAGTTGGACGTACACGCAAAGTCTCTAGTTATAGTTTACCTATTATCGGGACGTCGGATATCCCCTCCTCCACAATCACGACGTCCCCGTCCTGTCTACAACCATCCATACTCTACGCCAATATCCCGCGATGTCGACATCCTCACAAGTTGCAGAATCGTGGATCGCCTCCTTCTGCGGCCTACTCGGCCATGAATACTTTGCAGAGGTATCAGAAGACTTTATAGAAGATGACTTCAACCTCACCGGTCTCCAGTCACAAGTACCTATGTACAAGGAAGCACTAGAGATGATATTGGACGTAGAACCTGAGGATGAGGATGAAGATGCAGACGAAGATGATGAGGACGACGATGACGACGACCTTCTAGGCGACGAAAACAACGACAGCAAAAGCGGGTTTCAAAGAAATAACCGCAGACACCTGCGCATGGCGAGCGACCTTAGCGTCATCGAAAGCTCTGCGGAGCTCCTCTACGGCTTGATACACCAGCGCTACATCACCTCACGCCCCGGAATCCAACAGATGCTTGAGAAATACGAATTAGGACACTTCGGCTCCTGCCCTCGCGTTTACTGCTCCAGCGCCAAGGTCCTCCCCGTCGGATGCTCAGACACCCCAGGCCAAGAAACCGTCAAGCTATTCTGCCCGCGCTGCCTAGACGTCTACACGCCACCAAACAGCCGCTTTCAAACCGTTGATGGCGCCTTCTTCGGCACAACGTTCGGCTGCCTCTTCTTCATGACCTTCCCCGAACTCGACATCACCCTCCCCAAGGCGGACCGCGAAAACCTCATTATGACCGGCACTGGCTCCTCCATATCCGTCGACACGCGCCTTTCCTCCTCTTCCACCACCGCGTCCGGGGCTGCCGCGTCCTCGAGACCACAGGTCGCGACCATTAACGGCGTCAGCCCGGCCAGTCTGGCTCCCGGCTTGGGACAAGGGAATATCTACGAACCCCGCATCTACGGTTTCCGCGTCTCGGAAAGAGCGAGGTCCGGCCCGCGGATGCAGTGGCTGCGCTCTAAACCTGTGGATGTCACCGAGCTGGATGAATCTCGTATCTATCAGGAGGAGAGGGAGGAGATGGCGGCTGAGGACCAGGCGATGCTGGATGCGGATAGCAGTCAGCAGGCGAGGAGGAGGGAGGGGGGACGAAGACGGAGACCGCAGGTTAATGGGAATAAGAATGGGGATGGGAGTCCGATGGATGCTGAGGGTGGCGGGTAGTGAAGAAATGTTGCGAAATCGTAGGGATGGAATGCGCTATCAGGTCTTTTAAAAGACTACTCGAGGAACGGGGGAGAAGGTATTGTTTACGATTGGATGATGGGGATGTTGCTACGTACTATTCCACGAGCATTCCATACGGACGAATGGGGCCATGGCTGTTATAAAGGAAGAAGTGAGATATTTGCTAAGGGGTCGGATATGTGGGTTTAAGGTGGTTGCATCATGGCGTTCCGAGCGCGAAGTGTCACTTAGGTCTTATGATAAGCTTTCAATATGACGAGAGCTCCGCCCGGGCCTCCCGTATGGAAATTTTTCTATTTTAATTCTTTTTGAGACCCGTATTTTCTGACCCGGATGATGGAAACGGTAGTGTACTGTACAAACCCCTTCTCTCACGCTCGCTGCTTACATGACTGAGAATAAGGGACGGGGAGGACTATCCCTACGCCTACGCCTAACCCTTTCACCTCCCCTACAACTACAAACACCAATCTACCCCCTCCGCCACTCCTTCCAACCTCCCTCCCATCCAACACAAACCCCCCACCCCCTCCTCGCCTCCCCCTCCGCCCTTACCGCCTCCGCCTCCCTCCCCAACGCCCTTAACGCCTCCCCCGCAAACCTCAGCGCCCTCACAGTCTCAATATTAATCATGCCCTTACTCTTTCTCAAATCCAACCCCCTACCCCTCTCAACGTCCGTGTGGCCGAAATTCCGCAACACCTCGAGCGCATACTTGAGGGTCTTGGCGGGATGGCGGTGGGCGCGCCAGGCGTCGCAGAGCCAGATGGAGGGGTGCACGAGACACAACCTCGGCAGGGCATCAAATTTTGGGGAGGGGTAGAGGAGCGCGAGTTGAGTAGTCAAGCGCTCGACGGAGCGGATCGTCGAGGTCGGGATGAAGGAGGAGAGGGAGCCGGCTGTGTCTGCGCCCGTGCCTGTGGCGTGAAGGGGGTTCGACGGAGCGTTGGACGCAGACAGTCCGCCGCCTTTACGCATGACGACGGACTTGATGGTTTGGAAGAGCTGGTCGCGCTTCCCGCGGAGGGTGGGCCCGTCGGACTTCTCGGCGAGACAGAGCGTGCAGCCGCATTCGAAGCCCCAGCTGTCGGCGTAAACTTTTTGGCGCTGCGACCAGTCCGGCCCGGGGGAGACGTATTGGTGGGTTAGCTCTTCGCCGGCGGGGATGTCCCGAGTGGCGCGGACGAGCTGATGGGAGCCGAGGAAGGCGCGGGCGGTGTTGGGGGTGCAGGAGTGGTTGAGGAAGGCGGAGCGAGGCCAGAGGGCTGTGGTCAGGCCGGCTGTCGATTTGGAGAAGAGGTTGTGGATTACGGTTAGGGAGTGGAGGGGCGCGTTGAAGCAGTTTGTTACGCGGATGGATTCGATGAGGAAGCTGTGGTCGGATGTTAGAGGGTCGTTTTAGGAGAGAGAGAGGGAGTATTGGGCGATGGGTGACTTTGAGGGTGGGAATAGGAGATTTTCAAACTTACATGTCTATGACTGGGACGCCGTCGATTAGTATACCTTCTTTACCACTACGAGGATAGTTTCCGGCATCGAGAGCTAGAAAATCGGCGTTTAGAGATGGGTTGTTGTAGAGTTTGCGAATCAAGCCCCTGAGCAATGCAGCACTGGATGCAGGAAACACTCTGCCGTTATTGACGTTGAAGAGAACTCTTTCGCTTTCATCATTCGCGGAATAGGTATTCGGTAGATAAAAGGCTTTTTCGCATAACACAAGTTCACCTGCCTTGATATCGCGAGCTGCAAATGTGCCTCTGCCGTAGTACTCCGTTATACCCACCTTCACATCTGCGGAATAAGTCGCGTTGTCGAGGTGAACGTTGCGGTTTGTGAGGGTTGAGCTCATAGCCTTGAAATCGTAACTACCGCCCTCTGCTTCGGCTAGGCGGGAGTTTGAGCGTTGGAGATCCTTTTTGAAGCTCGAATTCTTGGGATTAAGTTTTGATGCTGCTTCAAAGTGTTTCTTGCCTCGTTCGTACTCCTCCAACTCGTAAGCTGCTCTGCCAGCAAGGTGGTGAGCCTTTGCATCCGCAGTCCCATCTCCAAAAACCGAAGCAAGGGCGTCTGACTCCGTTGCGTCGAATCGCTGAAGTAGAAGATTTACCCCTGCACGCTTGCGATAGACATCACTTCGGAAAGCTTTGTCCTCCGATGATGCTCTTGATATGGCCTGAGAATAGCTATTATATCATTAATCAAATGCATCGATCGGTTGTGTTAACATACTCACCATTCAAGTGCACGAAAGTACTGTTTCGCCAGATATGCCTTGTCTCCAGCTTGTTTATCATCTGAAGCAGTCCTTGAGAGATTTTGATCTGGTTTTCTTAACTTTTCCGGGATGAACGAACTACCTTCCTCCAATATCAAAAGGTCTGATGGATGATCCACCCGTATCGCGTAGTCTTCGTCCCCATTATACTTATAGAATGGTTCTTTGATCGCGATAAAGTCGTTTTCCGCAATGAAGCAATCCAGAGTCGTGTCATCCCTATTGTATATTGAGAGCTTTTCCACATCGCCTTCCTCATCTTCGATAACGACTATTACGCCGGTGGATCGGTATGGCGAGGAGATCACCTTGCCAAAGACGACTTTCCCACGATGGTGGGTCTCTAGGGTCAGATCCCCTACATGTATCTGTAACTTATTAGCCCAAAGTATAATGTCAGGGTACGAGTTGCTTGACCGGTTCGAGTTCCTTTAGGGGCACGGTCGACGGCGGATATGCCTTAGGTAGAAAGTATTGTCTGATGACGTATGCTTCAGGAGATTCTGCTAGAGCTTTGCAATTGGTGGCGTGCGATGAGAGAATTTCTTCTCGACTAGGTTTGTTTGGTGGTTTTTGTCCCTCTACTGCTGGTGCTACTCTTGATACCTCTTTCTGTCGATCTGCAGTGTCTTCATACGGTCTCTCTTCCTCACCATCGAGTTCAGCGTCTTTAGACATTATTGTTCTAAGTTCAATCGATGTATTTGATAGAAGGTCCAAAGAATTGGTACATCAATGGTGATAACCGTAAGTGTAAGATGATACAGCTATTTCCCCTCATGTTGAATGTCCAGCTCCAGCTACTTTATGATAGCTCTAGGTCCTAGGGTCGCTGATAAGGTCACGAGTTCTTTGAAGAGTACAAGAAGCGTGTCCTCTTGGTTGCTGAATATAACGGAATGGTGAGCCGTCGTAGCAAATGAAAAAAGGCGGAGGAAGAATTGTTTTATATGATGTGGCGTCAGATAGAGTGGCCCAAGGATCTTAACGAGATGCTTGAAGTACCCGACATCCTGGGAGAGCGTGAGACTCCTGCAGTCGGCGTCGTGCCTGGTGGCGATCGGGGAATAACTAGATCCAGAAAACGCAAAGTAAATTGTAGTAATAGGTTAGCTTTGATATTAAAGCATGTAAGCTAATAGGTAATGCGCCACAGTGATTGAATATACATTACACTACAGGGTTGAATTTATCGGCCATATCTTGCTCATTATGGAATGATAAATGCATGCAAGTTGCATAGCCGTCGCTGCTGCTCAAAAGGGCTGTTCAAAGGTACAGTTCAGGTACTGTACATAAACTGAGATACCTGCAGAAGAGACATACTGCTTTGAGAGCAGATCATACCTCTGAAACCGCAACGGGTGAACCAGTGGGTTAAAGCCATAAGGACAAGTTCATGGTACTGGTATGCAATATGCCTTTACACAGCTAGGACTATGGATGCTGGAGGAACACGTTGCGGCTCATTACTCGTATGTTGATTGAGTTTAGAACCAGTTCAGTATGAGCTCCTGAACCTGTAATATGGTAACGACGTCTTTGAATTACCAGTACTTCATCACAAGACTAATAAATACTAAGGTAGTAGTCGTAGTTGTAAGTACCACAAATGCTATAAGGAAGGTTAACTGTGATTAGTGATTAGTACCCGGCCGAAAGACGAACCCCTATTTGACGGAATCCTGATACACCGGCTGGCGACGACTCCAGTAGTACACTTTCAACTCAACTTCACATCCGACGTCACGTCTTGAAGGCAATAACCCCTTTCCATGAGTCCCAACAACCCTTCTGTTTTTTTTCAATATCCATTTGTGCCCAAAACCGATGATATAATTAGAAATATTTGACGCCGAAAATTTGTTGAACAGGTGAGAACATTTCGATCACCACTACCTGTACGGACGAAAACTAGTAATGGGTTATGGTACACAATATGGTAACAAGTCTTCTAAGCTCTTCCTGAAAGAATTCGCATTGTAGTAGGGGTTTGAGAACAAAAAGTATAGGGTAGTAATCAAAGTATTTGCATGAATAACTTGGTTCCTTCAATGACATCTTGAAATGGCAGCTGCATTGGTTCCATCGCGTGCTTCGGAGTTCTTCCACGAACGAATATTGCCAAATTCACATAAGAAGATATGATCCATCATGGTTTCTTATCCCCATCGATATTTTGACCAGAAGTTAGGACTCATAGATGCTCCTGAAACAGACCCTGCCGGCGAGCTTGACTGGCTATAATGCCATATCTCACCACTCAAGTGGACTTCCCTGGCATTAAGTGTGACTGGGAGGTCTGACATATCAAAACCTAGTATTCCAACTTACTGAAGACGTGGTTCATAATCTCCTAACACATTAATTTCGTTCCCCCAGTTGATGCAAAAGAACTGGTCGTACGGATAAACTGCAGGTCCTCAAATCTTTAAAAGGAGGCAAACAGGTCCCCCCATTTGGCGTAACTCTTGACATAGGAAATTGTAGATGGTACGGGACTTGCTGGCTGAGTTACCTGCGCGTGAAAGATAATGACTTTGTCCAAGGTAGGCGAGGTTAACGATGGAACTAGTTGCTGGAATGGCCTGAGCGATATTCAACTTCAGGTAAAAACCTATCGAAGTCGTACCCCTGAGTATATCCCTTACCGTTCCATTGATTCGTAGATGTTTGATGATCAGTGGGCCACCCTTTGAGCCATTGCGCATTGCTTCCCTCTATTCTATAAGTACCATTCAAACTCTGCCCTACATCTGGGCGAGTGAGAGATGTCTCTCCTGCAATATACGTGTAAGGATCCGTTGGCACCATTGGAGGATGTAATGTCGTCTCTTGCGCCATGATGGAGGTATAACTAGACGAAGATCCCTGAAAGGCGAGGTTGGGAGTGTGTGCGGCGCCGGTAACTTTGTTAGGGCTGGCGTCCGGAGCCAGTTCATTGATGATCCTCTTCAGATCAGCATTCTCGTTCTCCAAGTCCAGGACTCTTTGTTTCAAGGCAGATGTACGCCGTTGATCTCCAGCAGCATCGTAGTGACAGTCTTGTGGACTCTTCTTCTGGCATGGAGAACAAACCGGTCTCGCGCCGTCACACTAGAGAAGGGAAGTTAGAGGTAGTCTTAGGTCGTGGGACCACGGTAACGTGCCTTGCATTTCCGTTTCTGACATGGTTGACATGCGATCGTGGTGATGTTGAGTCTCTTTGCGGATTGTCTCTTGTTGGGGTTCTCAGAGGGAGGTGTACCGTCCTCTTCTCCTGACCGGGGAGGGGCTGGCAGAAGTGTGCGACTGGCATAAGGGGAAGACATTATTTTCATGCTCCTACCAATGTCGTGTGCTGCACATATTCGGGTCCGAAGGCTCCTTATAGTAGTTTTGACGGATGCGCGACACAGCAGGCGGGTGGAAAGGTATGTAATTTCATCACCGCTAAGTTATACGACGATACAATACCAAAACCACAAGGCCCACATCAAGCTCTAGTAGGGGCATTCAGTACCCAATGATAACCCAAAGTTAGTTACAAGTACCTTAGGGTCCTATCAACCGACTGCAAACTTCCAAGGGGTCAAAGAAATTGATAGTAACCTAAATGGAAGTCGAGTCATTTGGTAAGGTATTGGAGTAAGGTAAGTTATTAGCTTTAGGCCTTCTCCATTCTAAATATCTCTAACCGGTATATACGACGGCGGCGTGCGAGAGTCTCGCATGCGTTGATTGCCGCTTCACGGAGCTGCCTCCGTCTGTCGGGGAGTGATCTGCGATTGGGTCTAGTCGCACAAAAGTGGAGACATTGGAGAGAGCTTTTGCATTGAACGATGACTTGTAGATAACCACTTACCTTTCTCTGATCAGATGATGATACAGTACCTTTCGGCTTTGACGCAGTTTTTGGATTTAAGAACCTGAACAACGTTTATGCTTAGGTAGAGCCTCAGACCATTATGTTACCGTAGGTTCCGTCATTTGCCACCGCGAAGCCACGTTTCTCTAGCCACGTCCCTACAGCTCATATTTCTCTAGCCACAGGCTAGTACGCATATGGATAATAAGATACCATGGAATATGCTGACGGGAAAGGTTCAAGGTAAACTCCCGTCTACTCCCGTCATAAGGTATTTTAACCTCCGTTTCGGGATTAGGTTTCCTCCCGATCATCTTCCTCCTTCTCGGCATCCACCCAAATTAAAACGCCGCGTTTCTCTGCTCTACAACCATCCGCAGCCAAAACCTTCAATACTTGTCTGAAGTATCGATCTACCACTCTCAGCTGAGGGTTAATCCATTTCCCGTGTATCAATGGGAGCACATTGAATCTGACTGTTTCTCTGCTCATCGGTAGCACGTGTAAAGCTTTTAATCGTGGCCCGCTCATCGCGAATTCTTCTGATCCCTCCATGGTCATGTCAAACGTAAGAAAATGGATCGTTGGGTTTTCAAACGTATATGCGAGGTGAATAACGGACGGCACCGAAGATGAAGGCGCCGAAGTTCGGGTGGTAAGAAGCACGCGCGGCTCACTGCTGGGAACGATCTGGCGGGGTACGAGAAGTGTGCTAACAATACTCGGGGTAGCAGTCCCTGATTCAACGACCTTTCGTCTCCATTTCACCTGAAGATCGAGATTGAGACCAAGTGGGCGACGCTCTTCCAGGTTGAGCTTTCGAACCTCTATATCAAACTCACGTTCTTGGAGGTCTCTTGGTGATACTTCGGCTTCCGGAATCGGTGCGTCGTCCTTCTTGATCTTGCAATTAGCACCTCCATCTATCGCGTGTAAGATCAAGTCCGCCTCCTCTAAGATGATGGTCTCATCCGCAAAAGACATAATGCGAGCTGTCAATATCCAACTCTGTGCAATTCCAACAGCGTTGCCATCCTCACCATTTTGACCTTGGTTGACGCTGAAATAACTCGGCCAGGGATCCGGATGTACCCGTGGCCTGAACTCGTAATTTGCCTCGAAGAGATCCAGTATTACCAGCTCAACGGAAAGTGTCTTGGATACGGGTGTATCCGGATCGCTGAGGAGATGATAGAGCACCTTGATCTCTAATACAAAGTCCGATGGTTGAGACGTAGCTGTGAATGATATCGACGCAGTTCGAGTTTCCCCAGCAGCCAATCGTCCAACAGTATGCTGAGGAAGTTCCGTCATTGATAAATTGCTAGTGGTGGACTCGGATCTGTTTTGCTTTGACGGTTGATGTGTGCCTGAAACCCAAGTAAACGTAGGGATAAGTTTGGAACGACCAACGACCTGGAGCTCCAATATGGCTTCTGTCTCCTCGTCTTCATGATTTGCGACTTCGACATCCAGGGTGATAGGTTCATCGCAGAAGTAGTCAGCTCGTAAATTGGGAAGGCTAAGGTCTACCTTGGGTGGCTTTGGATGTATTATAGTTGGACTGTCTTTCTCCCTCCCGAGCTGTTTGGTTTTTATGCCTCCGCGACTCTGGAACCACCAGGTAGGCCATCTCTCCACAATCTCGAAAGTAGAACTAGAGGTAAGTTTAAATCTCTCTCTTTCTATGGTTATTATACTTCCCACTGGTCGCACCTCACCAGCTTCTCGAAATATAATGGGAAATGACAACACCTTTATTTGACCAGGGTAAAAGGTGAGGTCTGTCAATCCTGAGAAGCTTAGTTTTGAGCCCCCAGAGTTTGCTGTGGTCCCCTCAGCTATCTTCATATTAACAATGATTGACTCACGTGGAGTTCCTAATGCCGTATGCGTTACGGAAGGACCATGTGAAATGGTAATCATATTGAGACATCCTTCGAACTGCACAGCAATATGAGACAGTGTAACGGGTGCGGAATTCTTGTGAGCACTGGACCTAATGACCAATTGGGTCTTCATAGCGTTTGAAACGTGACCTTCACTGTCTTCGAAAGTACAAGATACTGCTACTACTTTTTGTTAGCCTTATTTATTTAATCTTAGTGTTAGTATAGATACATGATGCATTCGTCCATTTATAACGTTAGAAACAGAAAGAAGTACTTACGAAAAGAGGAAGTATCTGCGGCATTCAGATCAACCTCTATCTTGGTACCTAATCCATCATCTCCATAAGTTATGTCGTCAAGACAGTGATCGAGATCATGCTTCTGATCGGTATCTGTGCTAAGAGCTAAATGCATTAGAATCCTGGCTTAGAAGACGTTGAAGGTCTTACCATTATTGTACAACTCCCAGCAGGTAGCAAGCACCAACTCTGCTTCACGAAGATGCACGGCACACGTGTGTAACGCCGAAGCGACTTGATAAACCAAAGACCACCAGTGTTCTGCACGCCAGTTCATTCCTTCCCAAAGGGGTTTTAGAAAAGCAACAGCCTCAGCGAATCGCCCAGCTCGTACGAGTTCGGTACCGATATCGAGCTGGAGTTTTGATACCCGACGATGCTGACTTCTACTGTAGAACTCTCCTACCGCTTGCTCCAATGTCTCAACGATTTCACGCGTATGGTCGTAGCCATCCACACCCGGTAATGCTGCCTCGATATGTGGTTGGGGAACGAGGTATGTGTCATAAGTGCCATATCGATGGGCTACTTGTGTCGCTGGTGACATTCCAGGAGGCACACGATCTTCCTCTGGTATGTCTTCAGCAAGAGTACGCCTTGCAAAAGAATGTCTTGCAGATAGCTCAAACCAATATCCGGCATGGTGGAGAAGATGCCACGGTGGTAGTCTTTCGCCAACAGGTATAGCCTTTTCAGCTGGAACGTAAAAAGTTGGCGCTTGACCTCCAATTACATCGCCTGCTCTATTGAAATCTTTGATGTTGAAACTTGGTAGATTTGCTCTCTGAATAGTTTCGGCCATTATTTTAGACCACCTTGCCTCCCAAGCTTGCCAACCATAATTACTGGACCCTTTGCCCCGTCGATCGATTAAATCTTGCATCCTATCTCTATAGTCAACCCAAGCTTGCACCGCAGACGTGGGCAGATTGTTCCATAATAGACAACGTAAAATACGCAAAGCTATAGTATCAGTGAGCAGACGGGTATCATCCCAACGCGGTGACCAGCTAGCTATTGTCTCAAAGACTCCGTCCGAGTTGAGAAGCCCATCCAGGGCAATACTATAATGTCTACACGCTGCATCCATTTCTTGACGAAACTCAGCGAAAACTCCCAGTTTGTACTCATATCGCACTGCCCAGGCCTGGCTCGTTAGAGTTTGAGATGTTCCTCTTGTAGGTGGAACTGTGGGTGGGGGAGCGTATCCTCGACTCTTCTTCCGCCTAGAATGCTTCGTGAGATCCCGATAATATTCGATGCACCCTGGTTGGAGCGCAGAAAGCACAGTGCTGACAAAAGTAGATAGCTCTACTCGAGACGTATTTGGGGGGAGAAGAAATAATCCCGTCTTTGGATCTAGGCCTGTACCTCGACGAATAGTATTAAGTCGTTCGTCAAGATCAGGCGCCTGCAAGACAGTTTTATCGCTCAGAACGATTACAACTAAGCGTGTTTTGTATTCCGAGGCCTGTAAAACCTGCTTTATCTTGGATATTTCATTTTTGAGCTGATTGTCATGCAAACTATTCTTCGAGGGATCAGATTTTAGCTCATAAAATGCTATGAGCGCCGATGGAACGAAGTATTGGTGCTTTGCGAGCCAGAAAGGGGTCATAATCCCGTCCGGGAAAGATGGAGAACCGGGAGAAAGGGGCGAAATAGGTGAGTGCAATATCCATGAAGCAGGGATCGTTGTAAGGGGACTTTGAGTCACTGGAAACTCATCGGGAGTTCTTGCAGGGGGAGCAGCTTTGCGCGGAGGGAGTGTAAAGCTCTAAAGTCCTATGGTATCAGCGGACATGTATGTGGATTTCCCATTCTGGGCTTCATCAGACCTACCCTCCCAACTGCCCTGAATTTGAAACCGATGAGCTCTGTTCTACTCTTGCTCGACCAAGGTGCATTTGTGCCGTCAGCTTTCAGGAAATCTCGTAGTAACTCCTGAGCTCGTTCTCCTTTCAAGTTTGGCCATTCTGAATTGATGAAAGCCCCGCGATCCTGTAGAGGACTGTGGGATCGTGTAGATGAGTATTGACTATCCTCATGAGTACTTAAACCATAGAGCACAATCAACGGAAGATTGTGCGCAACATAATCTGCAGGATACGCATCCATCGCTGGGGGTGAGAACGGAAGGGACTACAAGAAACATAAAAGGTCCTCAGTCATATCTTCATGTTCCGCGCGGATGACGTGCGCGTGGACTAAAAGCTAGTGAATCGAAAATATAGTATCATTGAACATTGAGTCTTAATTGCATGTTGAAGATGCTTACTATCACTTCGTTGACTAGAACCGCGAAAGTCAGATAGATATTGATGGAGATTAGATCATCAAAGCTACAAGAAAGTCCCTTGGGCTTGGCGCGGTAAAATAGCTCCGCCATACAATCTAGCATTCAGCCCTCAACTTACTCTTTTGATACCACCTTGGTTTTCTCCTTGAAATTTGTCCTAGTTCTATGATTATATGAGTACTTGAATCTTCTCGTACATATTTGAACATTTTCAAACAGGATTCACCTTGAAACCCCTACAAAGATATCAAGTGTTCAACGCGGTCCGCCCACCATGGCCGCGACTCAGGCTTTGATCGCGGAGACGATCACGGCGATGAAAAGAGCAGTACAACGGGCTGACGAATGTGAGTCACTAATAAACTTCCGCTTTCTTAGAACTGCAGTTACTGACTATACTGGTCCTCTGATAGCTTCCGAGTCTGACGATCAGATATACTACCCAACAAATCGAGCGAACAAGCTTAAACGTAAGGCGAGATATGTTCAGCAAGGACGACTGGACAATGGCGCGGGCCCTAAATCGTATAAAAGAGTGTGTTATGCTAAATTTCTTCTGAAATTGGGCTTGCTAAACCGTTGGGTAGAAAATTGGACATGCCAACTACGAGCGTTACATCATTCACCGCAACCCTCCGCGATACGACGTCGATGGCGAGATAGTCGACTTGGACGACAACGATATAGACTCGGATGCGCTTAGCGAACAGGACGAGAATCCATGGGCTGGGATCAAGATTGAAAGTTTGTCTCCCTGTCCCTCCAGATCACGGCTCCTCGAACCTTAAACTAATATCTTGAAACTATATAGACACGCTAGCTCCACTCACATCCTTAACGCAGCTTGCTACGCATCCCAGCTGGTCTGCCCCATATCAGTCTCGAGCACTCAAGACCATGATCGAGGAGTGTCGCGAAAATTTGTATCGGGAACAGAATGCTTTGTGGCGAGCGAAGGAACTGCTGACAAAATTCCGAGGGGATGAAACCTGGGCGCCGGTCGGAATATTTGCAACCGAGTATGATGAGCTCTTATTGCGAAATACTATTCCCGCTAGAGCAACTGCATCATCAGCAACTCAGTCCATTCAAAATGGCGAACAACAACTACTAGAGTGGGACCCTTCAAGATCAGGAGCAGACGGGCTGAGAACGCCACCGCACAACTTGAACCGAGCGAATAGGGACGTGGACGGACTAGTAATGGAGGATGTACAGAATTCACAGCTATCCGCGGGTACATCTCCTCAGATAACGTCCAACGGCGTGCCGGTCAGTAGTGAGGGTATGAAAATAGAAAACCCCACTACCAATGGAGAAAGCCACAATGGTATGACAGACTCTATCGGAGTACATAGTCATAATCTAGATGCTCCACCCAGAGATAACCTTCCTTCACCACCAGAAGAAGATGACACCAGCTCTCAGGCGAACTCCCACCGCATGACGACCAGACGGCGCGCCCGTGGACCCTCCAACCCTGCTTCAACCACTTCTTCGCCTGCCCCCACCTCTGAAACCGTACCCTCCGTTCACCCTTTCTTCGCCTTCCCTACACATCTCCTCACGGATCGCTCTCTTGGGCTCCAACCACACATCGCGGATCAAATGCGGCAGATCCTTCTTCTTTATGTACAGAAACAGGACGAAGTGGTGAGAGGCGCGAAGGAACTGTTAGATGGGCTACTGGCGGCGGACAGGAAGAGAAAGGAGGTGCTGAAATGGTCAAAAGCGGAAGCACATGTGGGGACGATGAAGGACGGCGAAGATTGGTATGATAAGGAAGAATGGGGTCTGACGGAGGACTTGGTGAAGGGTAAGGAGGAGGAGGAAGAGGTCGAGGTACCAGGAAAGAAGACGAGACAGAGGAGACGCGCGGGGGATTAAGATCGAAATGTTTTGCATAGATTGAATGAAATATACCCACTCTTGTCTATGCTTGTTTGCCTTGACTAGGTTTCCTCCTTTAACAAATTCTATCTTGTTCAGCTTACCCGAGTACAAAAAGGAATAAAGCTGTTATGATCCGTTAACCTTGCGATGTGCTGCGCGACCGTATGAGAAAGAAGAAATAAATAAAAAAAGACAAATTGCAAAACAATTAGCCCCGTAGGACTCCTTGAACCCCCAGGACGGGATTTTTGCTGCCGCTGCTCCATTGACCTGAGGTTTACCGATAAACCCGCCCGGAGGGAATCGAACCGACGACGTTTCGAGGGGGAAGGGAGATCGTAGTCAGACTGCCTGACCGCTCTGCCATTGTTAGTTGAAACAGGACTTCTCCTTGGCGAATATAAAGACGAGGGGGGCGAGGGGCGGAGAGCTTAGAAGGAATATCACGTGTAGTGTTTGTAAATGTTGAAGAGACTAGTTGGGACATGGAAGGAGGGAGGACCTCTCTACTACGAATCTGGGTCACATGATATATTGATGCTATATATAATACAAAGACTGAGTAGGTAAGACATCTCATAACTGCTCCAACAGGTCCCTAATCCTTCCCGCCAGCTCACTAATCACGATATCCTCCTTTACCCCTAATCTTCGACATTGCAACTCTACAATCTTCTCCTCCTTCCAGCGCCGCCCTAACAGCACAATGACCGGATACCCGACCAAATCTGCGTCGATCAACTTCCATCCCAGCTCCTTTTTCCTATCATCTAGCACCACATCTGCCACCGTCCCTAGTAGCCCATCGTACACACTCTCCGTATCCTTATCTTTAATGTCCCTCCCACTGAACACAACAGCCTCAAATGGCGCTACAACCCTAGGCCAATTGAGACCTTTCCCGTCCGCTAGCACAGCCGCAATGGCTCCAATGAGCCGGGAGACTCCGATGCCGTGACAGCCCATGTGGACAGGGGTGGGACCGGTTGGAGTTTCGACAACGCACTTAAGAGGGACGGAGTAGCGGGTGCCGAGGTGGAAGGTGTGGCCGACTTCGATGGCTTTGTGCACGGTGAGGGTGCCGGTAAGACAGCGAGGACAGAGGTCACCGGTGCGGATGCGGGTTAGGTCAAGGGGAGAATTGGTCGTGGGGTGGGTGGTAATGATTTGGTCGGCTGGCGACGGGCCAGAGGGGTTGAATGGTAGGACGGGGAGTAAGCGATAATCGTAAATGGCGATGCGGTCGCCGAAGGACACGTCGGTAGCGCGTTGCTGTTGCCAGGCGACCTTCTTGAATTGGGAGGCCCAGAGACCGAACGCACCGGTCTCGATTGAGGTGTCAAGTTCGGGAAGGATTTCTTTGAGGAGCCGGATGTTTAGATCTTGAGCCTTACCTAGATCTCCCTTCGAGAGAGGGTCTCTCTGAATGGTAGGGAAGAGCTCTTGATTTAATTGGTGGGGATAATGGACCTCAACTAAAGTCCTTCTATCTGTAGTAATTCCTTCCCAGATAAGCTCATTCGGACTATTAGACCCGTCCCGAACTCGCTGCTGATCCAGGCTCTTTTGTCCTTTCTCTTCGTTTGCCACATAATTGCATGAGTTGCATACACAAACATTATCTTCCCCTTTTAGGGAGGAAAAGTGATACTCATGGCTGAGCTTACCGCCCATATCTCCTGATTCAGCCTCAGCTACGAGGTAGGGGATTTTGAGTTCGTCCAAAATCGACACATATGCATTACATACGTCTCGATAGGTAGAGAGTGCTGCCTCATGCTCGGAATCAAATGTATAAAGGTCTTTCATAAGGAATTCCTTAGCTCGCAAGAGCCCTTCTCTGGGACGCTTTTCATCTCGATACTTTCTGGCTGTTTAAAATTAGGGTCTCTAAAGGAGTAATCGGTCTGGAAAACATACATATTTGATATAAACGTAATGGTAGATCCTTGTATGAGCTTAAGATCCTTCCGACGAGGGTTGTAATCTCTTCTTCATGTGTGGGGGAGAGGAAGAAGCCAGATTCCTTTCGGTCTCTGACACGAAGGAACTATTATACTCAATATTCCATCTCTAGGATCATTGAACAAGGCACTTACCTCTGAGTTAGCACTATACCTACCACTCTTCAGCCATAAATCCCTCGTTGTTATTGATGACAATGAAACTTTGGATGCCCCTTTCGAAGATATGAGTACTAGAACTGAACATAAAAGATTCTATTTACCAAGTCCAGTCATATGTTTATCAATCAATCTTTCTAACTTGTTTTGAACTCTTTGGCCAAGGGGAAGTAAATGAAAGACCCCAGAGTGAGCCTAGATAGTTAAGCTAATGAAAATGAACGAGGGGAAATTTCACTTCACACCTGTCGTAGAAACCCAGACCTTAGTAGAAGGGTATGGGAGTCATCTATACGAAGAAGTTAGATCCTTTTATCTTTTGAATGGGAATAGAGGATGGACCTTCAGAGCCGCTTCCAGCTGTACCCTGTGTGGGAGCCCAGAATGTGGAGAGGCGATTTCTCCCATCTATCTTATTATAATCAGAGATTATATAATGGAAATACTTCCGTTAATAAAACTCACGTGAAGTGTTCTGACATTTTGATACTGGAAGGTTATACCGCTTTGAGATGGTTTAAGGGAACGCAAAGAAGTATTTCGTAACAGCAGCCGGAATGCAGAATGATGGGACATAAGGAAAGACTAGAAGAGAAAGGAGAAAACGTGTCTCAATTCATTTGATGGGAATTAGATTTTAAAATCCAGGGATGATGAAAGATCAAGAGCATATCGAAGTAGTAGATGGTCCATGTCCTCTCCCGAGGATTTCCCGCGCGGCCTTCAATACAACGAGAATATTTTGAACTTAGTAAATCACCATTCATCCGCCATTGAATTGTAGCTCAACGTACGTCTCCCAAAGGCTCAATTGAGGGCATTCTACTGACATGATACCTAGTGCTACAAACACTCACAACCCACAATGCCATCACCACGATTACGCTTCCAACCACTCACACTCCACCTCCCCATTTCTCCCTCACTTTCCCTATACCAATGCCGCAACGCATCCATAGCGACAATACCCGCCCCATCCGACTCACACATCTCCCACCCCGTCTCCCCAGTCCTCCGCTACCCAGCCAACCAACCCCCCTCCCACAAACCCCCCCAATTCCGCAAATCTCAGCTCCACCGCCAATACACCTCCCTCCTACGCTCAACCCCCCTCCTCCTAATTTTCCAACACAACAACCTCAAATCCAACGAATGGATGTCCATCCGCCGCGAACTCTCCGCCGCCCTCACAACCGTCGATCAAGCCGCTCTAGCAACAGACCCCACAACCGCGGCCCTACACGCGAACAACATAAAATTGCAGATCGTGCAAACCGGCATCCTCGCCGCGGCGCTCCGCGTCGTCGAGTTCTTCGACCCATCCTCTATCCCCCAAACAACTGAAAATAAAGTACGCACCGCGACGGATCCGGCGATCAACACGTCCCGCTCCCTACCCGACGCCCGTCCCCTCCCCGACTCTCCCGCCTTCACCCACGCCCTCTCCCGCACCGCGCACCGCCTCGCCCGCGCCTCAGGCCGCACCCATGGCCTCGAACCGCTCCTCTCAGGTCCCCTGGCCCTTCTGACCTTCCCCGCCGTATCGCCCGCGCACCTCGCAGCCGCTCTGTCCATCCTCGCGCCCTCGCCTGCCTTTCCGGCGCCGAGGAGGAAGGCGAATCCGGCATACCACGAACCGGCTGTGCAGCAGGGGGTGCAGAAGCTGATGTTGCTGGGCGCCCGGGTGGAGGGACAGGCGTTCGATGGGGAGGAGGTGAGATGGGTGGGCGGGATTGAGGGCGGGATTGGGGGACTTAGGGTGAGACTGGTGCATATGTTGCAGGGGGTTGGGGGTGGGGTTACCAATGTGTTGGAGGGGGCGGGACGGAGTTTGTATTTTGCTGTTGAGGGGAGACGGGGGATGTTGGAGGAGGAGGAGAAGAAGGAGAAGGGTGGGGAGGAGAAAGTGGGATAGAATGGAGGTGGAGGTGAAGGGTGGGCTTGTGTTGTAGGAATAAAATGGAGGTGTATTATGTTGTCTACCTAAGTATAAACTATCATCTATCAGGCATATGTATCTTTCTGCATCAACCCCCTTCTCACGAATGGATATAGTATACTATCCCACAAACGGATCCCATACTCCTATCCCACGAACGTAATAGCGATCAGTCATATCAGAAGAACTGAAGAACTCGTTGAGTTAGGTCTACAAGGTAGAAAGAGACATCCCTCCCTTCTCACGCACTTTCAACCTCGAAGACTCTCCAATCTCGAAACCAGACGTCACACCATCTGCTCCCGTCTGCTCCACCGGTCGTAGAACCGCATCTACCATACGAGTGGTACGAGCACGGCAGACAGGAGCCGCATCCGCAGCGCGATACAACCAACACCAGCCTCGAACGCGATCGTACCTGCTCGCCAAGCGGAGTACGGTACAGTACCAAGCCTCATCCACTCACTCTCGAAACCGTCAATTTATCTTCAGAGTTGGGAGTTTAACCCAAGGAAATACCCAGTGCCTCTATTAATGTGGTCTTCTAAATATAAGGTACCACTTAAGAGCAGTCGATGCGCGCGTATCCGATCACGGAAACCTACATATCGAGTCTCAGTCTCAGTCTCCATCACGCAGATATACAGATCAAGCATCTCGCAGTTCTCGTGCTACGGCCCTCGGTTCCGGGACTTGGGGTCAGGTCTGTAAACGGGTACTAGCGCGGTGTGTGTGTGTGCGTGTGTGTGTGTTTTGGGAGGTTGGATGTGGATGTGGTGCATGTGAGGTAAGGTAGAGATGAAGTCTTCCGGATGGTGGAGATGGCGTAGGTGTCTTTACTCACGATTGGGGTTACGGATAGTGGTGTAAGGTATTTCTGCTTATATTATAGGAGCTGATCTTGTGCTTCTACAGCACCAGTACCTGAACGTGGTTACATAGGGTAGGTGGTACACGATGCGGTGTTTTTACAGGTCCAGGAGGGGGGGGGGGGGGGGGGGGGGGGGGGGGGGGGGGGGGGGGGTTATTAAATTAAGGTAAGGGTGTATGAGGTCGTGAAGTTGTTCGGATGTATTGTATTGCATCCCAGCCGTACTACGGTAAGCAAGCCGAGAGACACAATGATGAAGGAGCCGAGGAATCCGAGGCGTACTTGAAGTGCCGAATGTGCTTACTGTTTCGCTTGTTGACACTGAGCGTTACAGTAGATGCTGCGCCTGCAGAAGATCTCGATGGGAACTTTTGGATAATTTCTAAAGTGGTTATATATGGGGCGAAATGTTGTGTTACAGAGATCCCGCCACTTCAATATCTAAACGGTTAGAAAGATTGTGCTCAACTCCTTTTATTTTTATGATGAACGAACAAGGGAAAGTTGGGATTGGAACATGCTTTCTGTTGGAGAACGAGGGTACCTTTTTGAAATATTCGCCGCGTGGAGATTGGTAAGGTGACGGAGCAGAGTTGTTTTAAGATTTGCGGAGGAAGGTCTCTGTTGGCTATAACGGGCAGGTACGTTGGACGGAGGACAGGCCTTGGGGGTACATCGGTTCAGTCCATGTCCCGGACTGCTGGATCTCGGGTAGGTAGACGTGTACCTGCTGTGCCAGTTGTGGTAGCCGCTGACGGACCGTTATTGTATACATCTTGTCGTGACATCGGGAGATGAGGTCAGTCAGATGTACATTGCTTTGATCGGCACAATTTCCTGCCAGGCTTGTTCCTACCAGTATCAACAATGTCTATTTTCGAAAAGTTTGGATCATGCACAAAGTTCCACGGTATTCGAATGGTGGTGAAGGGTAAAACCTAGCACGCCTGGACAGCTGAATGTCGCTGACGATTGATTCTGACTATGTGCCACTTAAGCAACGAATATTTCGGATTGTGTACGAATGTGTCTATCAACATCATTGCGGCTGCAACCTCGTGATGAACTGTTTGTGAGAGCAAGGGAACATGATGCTTCCACGCTGTGTATATCCGTTGTGCATCAGGGAGAACCGTGAAATATTGCGACTGCAGGTAATCGATGTGGATGATTTGCTGTTGCCCCCTGTTTGACAATCTGAAGGGTTGTAGGATAACTGAATGCCAAGAGGAAAGAAACTGCTTTTGGGTTCAACTTGCTTGCTCAATATATCAATCTTTCAGGCTGAGGCAGTGTAAACCTTGGAATTCAGGGTTCAGAAGACGTTTCGACAGAGTTTGAAAGAGACAGAAACCTACATGGGCATGATCCAGCATCGTTTTATCGAGATTCGTTCGATCCCAAGATAGACATAGATCCATATTAAGGTATATCTCAGGGTAATGGATATTAATGTATCGAAGCTACCTATTCTTCCTCTTACCTCGGGACACGTGAGGATATCTTCCCCTTGCGATAGAATAATAATGAAAAGAGACATGATAATGATATCTGAGGAGCAGCATGTGTGTCGAATGGTGAGAGACAACTGGGTAGTTTTATTTCACATCGATCCCCGCTATTAAAACCCACATGTCAGCCATCTGTCCCTCTCTCTCTGGATGATCAGAGGTTCACAGGCCTCATGTTTCTCCATGATTTTCGCAAATGTCAGATTCTCAAGAAGGTTAGTGCTCGAAAGCTCAGGCCGCTTAAGCAAGGGCACTGCGTATTCTTTTCACTAGCGCTCATTCGGGCGGGCTAAAGTAATGCTTGTCGTCACCCACACTACGGCCAGCGTCCGGCAGCAGTTGACAGCCACAACGGGATAGTTGCTGATAAGGAAGTTGGCATACGGCTGTGACGGAGTTACTTTTGTAAATCTCTTTAACTCCAACTTCATTTTATTGCCTCAAGATCTCTCTCTCTCTCTCTCATCCTTGCTTCTGAACTTCTGATTATCCAGTACTGGTAGATCGAAACTTGTTATGAAGGGAGAGATAGAGATGAATAGAAACAGTACAATACATGGAGTAGAGACATTCAGGAAGCTGCTGGAAGGCTGTAAACTGGGCGTTCGCCGAGTTCCTTCAGGTCACTTTCGGCTGTGTGCTTTTTTGCATGTACTCCGTATGTACCGTGCCGTATGTTCGTGATGTTTTAGGTTGGAAAAGGGGCGTGACGAGGGGGGAGTCTGGTACCACAGCATCGGATATCGTATTTCGTTATTTTGAATGCTAGCAAAAAGCACGACGGCAATAATCATGTCTTAACGCAACCTTGCGATCTCCTTAACTCTCTGTCCATGTTGCTGCCCATGATGGCGATATCTCATCACCAGCATGTGCTGGGACTACCTAGGCTGATGTTGCCCTTGTTCGTTTGCCTGAACTTAGGAAACTTAGGAGAGGTCAATCATCCCGCGAATCTGGTTCGCCGTAGACCGGCATCGCATGAAAGTGCCTAGAACTAAGATTTTATCTTGGGAAACGCGGAGTAAGATTGGTGCAGTTTGATAGCCTTAGTCCCTTTGAGCTCCCTTCTAGAGTCCAGTCAAGTCCTCTGATCTCGCCCAGCTATCCACAAGAATAATCGAAAGATATCCCATAATCCCATAATTCCATAATCCCATAATCCCATAATCCCACTCCTAGCCCACCCAAAGAGTGGCTTGCCGCGAGCAGTCTAACACGTACCAAACCCCATGTTATCTAGTATCTTCAGCAGTTGAAGTCCCCGGATGAGCGAGGCTTGCTTGTGCAGAGGGCTTACTTTAAATTATTCGAACCTTGCCGAACAGACCCTAGTAATTCTTTATCTATCGCCTCAACGAGAATCCATTCTGGCGACATTTATACCAACTAGTCTCCCCACACGCGCATCGTATCGTTGGACGTCCTAACTTTCTATTCACTGTATTTTGCTATACAGCATATTTAACTCACCGGACAGTCATAAGGAAAGGCGAGATTTAATTCTCACCTGACTCTTCACCACGAGGCGGAACTGAAGACCTGCCTTGCATTGATTGTCTGTTCTTGGATACTCAATAATCGGGCCCCCAGCCGCGTGAGCTCTAGGTCTTTTTCACGGACGGCCATCTCCAAAACTACAGCCTTGTACCTCACGAGCCTCGGACCTTCACTCTTCACACACTCTTTTTGTCCATAATTTTCGCTCGCGCGGATTTTTAATGACACATTCTTTCACTGTGTCATTCGCCTTCCTTTGGCTAAACTCATCTTAAACTTCCATACCTACCGTACTTTCTTATACCGATCATAATAATCTGAATCGCCATGGCCGACAGTCAGTCTTTCGTGCCACTTGAAACGTTCGGCAATAACACCGATCCGAACGGAGGCGACTCGCTCAACCATAATCTCAATGTTTTCTACGAGGTAAGATCTCTGGAATCTCGTTTGTCTGTATCTTTGTACTAATTGATAGCAAAAAGAGCGGTGATATTGCCTGGATGATTACTGCAACTGCACTTGTGCTTCTCATGATCCCTGGTGTCGGGTATGTTTCGTTCGACCTTGTCAATTTCTAGTAGCAAACCTAATGTATTCCTTTCACAGCTTCTTCTATTCTGGTTTGGCTCGTAGAAAGTCCGCTCTTTCCCTAATCTGGCTTTCTGTCATGGCCACGGCGGTTGTTAGCTTCCAGTGGTTCTTCTGGGGATATTCCTTGACCTTCTCCCACCACGCTGGCAAGTACATCGGTAATCTGGAGAACATCGGTTTCAGGAATGTACTTGCTGCACCCTCTGTTGGAAGTTCTAAGATCCCGGATCTTCTATTTGCTGTCTACCAGGGAATGTTCGCTTGCATCACGTAGGTTGAATCATCAGATTGAGGTGATCGCACTGACATCATTTCGTAGGGTTGCCCTCGCTGTAGGTGCGGTGGCCGAACGAGGCAAGATGCTCCCATGCATTATCTTCATGTTCATCTGGACTACAATTGTTTACGACCCAATTGCTTGTTGGACATGGAATCCCAATGGTTGGTCATTCGTCATGGGAGGTCTTGATTATGCTGGAGGAACCCCTGTCCATATAGCCTCTGGAACAGCCGCTTTAGCATATTCCTACATGCTCGGAAAGCGTCGTGGTCATGGTACTCAGGAGTTGAACTATCGCCCTCATAACGTCACTCATATTGTCATCGGCACTGTCTTCCTCTGGGTCGGTTGGTTCGGCTTCAATGCTGGTTCGGGCCTCAGCGCCAACCTTCGCGCCGTCATGGCTGCCTTTGTCACGAATCTCGCGGCCTCCATGGGTGGTGTAACCTGGTGTCTAGTGGATTATCGCCTCGAGCGCAAGTGGTCGACCGTTGGCTTCTGCTCCGGTGTTATTGCAGGTCTCGTTGCTATCACTCCTGGATCCGGATATGTCCCCCCCTGGGCTGCAGTTATTTATGGTGCTGTTGGGGGTGCTGCGTGCAATTACGCTACAAAGCTCAAATACTTCCTTCGCGCTGACGATGCTCTTGATATCTTCGCTGTCCATGCTGTTGGCGGGTTTGTCGGAAACCTTCTGACAGCATTTTTCGCTGCGTGAGTCAGCCACACTCTGTACTGAATACCTTCCACTAATGGTGATTTAGCGATTATATTGCCCATCTCGATGGAACGACTGTCATCGCTGGTGGATGGTTGAACCACAACTGGATCCAGCTTGGTTATCAGTTGGCAGACTCTGTTGCCGGTGGAACATACTCTTTCGTTGGAACCTGCATCATTCTCGCTGGCATCGACTTCGTAGGACGCTTCGTCCCTGCTCTCCGTCTCCGTGCGTCTGAGGAAGAAGAGGTACTTGGTATCGACGACGTCGAAATCGGTGAATTTGCTGTAAGTCTACAACTATTTTCACACTTCGAGGATGGAATACTAATACCATGTAGTACGATTATGTCGAGCTTACCCGCGAGATCAAGATTCCTGAGGACGATGCTCTTTCTCACCAAGACTCCGAAGAGCATGAACTCCAGCACATGCAGACCCATGAGAAGAACCATGACTCAATTGGTTCACACAATCCCCTTACCGGAATCTAGCTTCGTGACACTTAGTTAGCCTCTTCTTACATATACCCCATTCTCATCGTCTTCGCTACTCATAGCAGCGTTGCGTGAGTATTCACTTGTCGGGATACCCGTTTGGATTCTGTTTAGGAAAGCACGGCGTAACCGATATATTGGCTTCAATCCATGGTCCACTCGGACAATTTCCTTGCTCTTTTCTCTGTGTTTAGCCTCGATACCTCTTGCTGTTTGGCATATATGGGATTCAGGACCTTTCTAGTTAAGTGTGGGGGGCTCAATTGCAAGACTTGGAAGGTGACTGGAGTTAGGAAAGATAGGACAATCAAAAATAATAATCACATTAGAAAGAGTGTCTCCCGTATTGATATATGGAAGGTGATAGATGAAGCATATAATGTCTCACTTGCTGATAGAACCGCTTTTAGGATATGTGATACCTGGAATGTCACAGAGATAAGCTAGCACGAATGCGGAAAACAGCTTTGAAGCTTTCAATCAGTTTTGCTCGTAACTTGAGAACGTCACAGCGCATGGAGAAACTGATGTGGATTGTAATGTGTACTTATGGTAGCCCATGAATATTTCTAACTTTACAGCATAGGTTTCAAAACAATCATGGATTACACTCTTGTATGAGGAAATCCCGCAGAACGCACTTTGCCGAGCTTATGGAGAAAAAAGTAGGAAGATAACTGAGGTGGTGAGCAACCTAAGGCGTGAGATACGGAAGTAACTTCCCTGACGTTAGCGTGACATTAGCGTGGCTTACATAACTAGCTTGTCATCGGAAATGCACGGACCTAAACGCACCTTCCAACCGAACCTTTCCCCAATCCCGATAACTTTTAAAAGCTCAATCGCAATCAACAATTTACAACCTGTCGCTCCGAAAACATCTTTGCCATGGAATCCGAAATACCACATCGAGGCGTGGCGCCTCCAAACGATGGCATGTCCGCCGCTCGCGTGGTTTTCCCCCATTCGCCTGAAGATTTCGAGAACGACGCGCGTGTGTCCTTCTCCAAGCTCGAGAACAAATGGCTTCTTGAAGATGATGATGGATCCGAGTGGGAGTACAATGAAGCCTTGAAGAAATGGATCCCTCTGGTACGCATACACACCCCTTCATGAAGGCCGGCCCGAACTTGTACTATAGTACCTATCTTGTATATGGAGCGGAAATCTAATGCTACAATTGTTGTTGGGTGGGATACAGTTGGACGAGGAATTACTGGAGAAACAAAGACAAGCGTACGCTGTTGCTGGCGTCGACGAACATGAGCCCGCCCAACCGGCGAAGAAGCGAAAGCAGGAAAATAGCGAGGTAACGGCCCTGCGAATATGGCGATTTTCGATGGTAAATAATGACCTGTCTTGACAATTTTAGGACAACAAGAGTCAGAAGAAGACGCGCAAAGATGAAGAGGCGAAAACAGAGCGCAAGAATACAGCAGTCTACGTCACATCTCTTCCACTCAATGTAACTGTCGACGAGGTCAAATCGGTGTTCTCGCGCTGTGGGGTCATAGCCGAAACTATCGAGACTGGCGAGCCTCGTATCAAGCTGTACACCGATGAAAAGGGAAATTTCAAGGGCGACGCCCTTATTGTATTCTTCCGTCCTGAATCAGTCGATCTCGCTATACAAATGCTGGACGACTCGGATTTCAGGATTGGTCAGAGCGGGCCTGAAGGTTCCATGAGGGTCAAAGTCGCAGAGAAGAGCTACAAGAAGCAGCAGGACGGACCTACAACTGGTCCAAAGTCCAATATGCGCGATAAGAAGAAGATCATCAGAAAGACGCAGCAGATGAACAAGTACGTCGACTCCAGTATATATCTAATTGACTTGCTAACTATAGCACAGCAAACTGCTGGACTGGTCTGACGATGAACCTTCTATGGAACCAACCACCTCGAAATTTGATAAGCTCGTGTACCTCAAACATATGTTCACCTTGAAAGAGCTCAAGGTATGCACTTGCTCTCCTATATTCAACCAGGTAGCATTAAGGCACTAACGTACAACTCCAGGAGGATCCTACGGCCATGGACGAAATCGAGGAAGACATACGTGACGAGTGTTCCAAGCTGGGTCAAGTTTCGAGAGTCACGCTATTCGACAAAGAAGAGAGTGGTGTTGTTAGCGTCAAATTCGCTGACCACACAGCAGCGAAGGCATGCGTACAGGTAAGCTACAAATATCCTCCCTACTTTTGTGTGATGTCCCCTGTATGATATTCCTGGCACATTGGACTACGACCCAAAAGGTCTACGCCAAGCGGAAAGTGGCCTAGGAGTGCCAAACGATGATGGACGAGATTTTTACAAACGTAATATCTTGCTCCAACTCACTGACTTTTAGTTAATGAACGGTCGACACTTTGCAGGCCAACAAGTTGTTGCCTTCATCGCCAGTGGTGGCGAGAAATTTCAAAAGTCAAGAAAGAGTAAGGTGGGAGATGAGGAAGAGGACGAGGAAGCTCGTCGTTTGGATGAATTTGGAAAGTGGATTGAGAAAGCCGGTGAGGATGATGCTGACAATTGATGGATGCTTTGGATGTCATGTATCTCAGCATCCTCCTTTGATTATACTCGAAGTACTACCCTCATACCTTTTGTGTATTTGGATAGTGCATTGGACCTTTATAGGATATAGCTACTTGTACGAATTCGAATAAGACTGCTTTCAATTTGCTCCTAAGTGAAGTAACTGTATAGCTAAGTAGACTCTTTGATAGTGGGCAGAGATGATACACTTAAGTGTATAGCATAATTTACCAATAGGGAAACGGTCGGACAACAGTGGCTTTTGTATGGGAAAGTACTATCAGTAGTCATCCTGTTCACTGAAGCAGAATAAGAGTGCCGCTGTTCTACGTTTTTTAAGAATCAAGCTTGCTCGTATCCCCGGGAAAGTGGCTTGCCTGAATACTGTAATAATGGCTTCTCATCCCATCAACATTTTGTGACCACGTTCGCACAGCCACAACTAAAAGGTTTCATCAGTAAAATCTAGGGCATTCGAGCCACGGAATTTGAAAGTGATCGACAATTTTGACAGATCCTACGGCGTCGGTTACGGTTCTTGTTCCGTCACATTGACAAGGGTCGTAAACTGGGAAAGCTTTAAAGTTCACGCGGCGACTCTCGTCGAGCTTCAGACTTCTTCTCACGACCCCTCCATTTTCGCGATGAACGGAGTTCAATCGCGTACATCGGATCCACGGTCACCGTCGCCGAGAGGCGTCCGATTTTCTGATGGGACTGAAGGTCAGAAGGTCAAAGGAACAATGGAGGCGGCTCACATCAACACGCACGACTTTTACGACTCGACATCGTCTTCGGGATCCAACGCCGATAACCCTCCCAACGAACGTACTCATTCCGAAGATGATATAGGCAATGGTCAATTTCAATACACATCGACAGTCGTCACTACGCCACTGGATGATATCGGCCCTCTCGCAAGCTCAGGAAGCTATATGTGGAACTCTACAGGACAGTTGAGAGCAAGAGGTGGAAGCGCAGGCTCAAATGGAGCAGAAGGTATTCCGCCAGCAATACAGACAAATGGGATGATATCTTCCCAAGCGCCACGGCCCATGGCCATAAGGACGCCTTCGAACACCTATGCTCCATCTGCCGCCCGTCGGCCAACCCAATTTTCCCTTAATAATACATCTGCTCGAAATCGGTCTACAACAAAACTTGCGCGTCGTAATCCTGCGGCTGAATACAGGGCGCAGGAGAAGACATATATACAGCGTATACGGCAAGACGTCGATCCTGAAGATTCGTTCTCAGATTTACGAACCCCGAGTCTAGCATACAGCACGGATTCTGATATCGACGAGGAGTCCCCCTCTACTGCCGAATACTTTGACGACGACCACTATGATCACGAGACATTATTGTATAATGGTTACGATGAACTACAACCATCCATCGAAGAACTTAAGATACCTGCAAATAGGGAGAGACTCGAGTGGCATTCAATGCTGGCCAGTGTATTGAACGGCGATGTTGTAAAACAAGAGAAGAAAAGATTAATCGGTGGTACCGAACAGCAGGGTGAAAATACGTTGAGAGCTGAGATATGGCTTGGTGTAAGAGCAAGAGTTTGTGGAAGACCACTGCATGCGCAGAGAAGGCTAGTAGAGGACGGTCGATCTCGGATAAAGACTGTTATTGAGACGATTATAGCCTTTGAGGTCAAGGGTGAAGCAGAAGTTGGTCAGACAGCTGCACAGCAGGTTGAGGATATCGTACACAAGATCGAAAAGTGCGAGAGCCTGTATCCTACCAGACAAAGTCTTGAAACTGCACATCCCCGAACCGCTTCTTCCGCGTACAAGGAAAGTTGCGAGGCCGTCTTCGCCTGGCATAATACTACCCAGCTTATCAATACAGAAATCACCATTTTGAGAAAATGGGTAGGAAACGATGAGCTCGATTTCACTAGAACCAGGGATCAAACATCGAACGATAATCATAATCTCAGGGATGACTCGTCATTTATCGATAGACTTCTCAAAGAGGACGGCTTGAAGTCTCTGCAAGGGGAACGAAGCTTACTTCGAGGGTTGAATGTTGTCATATGCAAGGCAAAAGCAACACTGATGGCTAATGCTCAAGCTTTTGCGGACAGACATCTGCCGCCTTACATCGAGGAGCTTCTTACCTTGATTAATTTCCCATCACGATTAGTCCAAGAAATCATCCGCATGAGATTGTCTTTCGCAAAGAAGATGAAAGACCCTGCTCAGCAAGGTGTTATCATGGCGGAGCAGATGATTACTCAGTTTCAGATATTGCTGAATTTGGCTGTTCGGATCAAAGAGTCCTACACCGTCATCGCTGCGCCCGAGCCTGGATGGGACCCTCCGCCGTGTATAGAGGAAAATTTTGACAAAGTAGTGCTGGATGCGTTAAGGTTCTACTTCAAGATGTTAAATTGGAAGTTAGCTGCCAACAAGAATACTTTCAAGGAGGCGGAAATCCTGGAACAAGAATGGGGCTTCTCGAACACTTTAGGGAGACATATAGATGGGGGTGATACTGAAGTTGCTGAGCAGTTTAGGTAAGGTCGTTGTGCATTAACTGGAATCGCGTGCTGACTTCATATAGCTCGTTAACATCGAAATCTTTAGCGCGTCTAACAACACATTTCGAAAAGGAACTGCAAAGAAGACCAGGCGAAGTGGCAGGTCCAGACATGGATAGACGTTACAAGCAGATATTGGATTCTGTCCGTGTCCGACAAAGAAAGCTCTTCCGCTTTTCCCGAATCCTTACCCAACAATTCGAAAACTGCATGGAATACAACATCAATATCAAGCACGAACTCCTAGAGGATCTTTCCCACTCGCTGAGCGTGAGTGGACATATCCTCGTTGAGACCGTCGAAGGCGAGAGCGGTAGTGGTCTCTACATTTTTGCCTCGCCGTCACTACGAGACCGACCCAAAGAAGTACAATTCCTCCTAACATCTTTCCTTCGGCCAGAGGATGGTCTTGAGGATCCAACTAGTCTTTATATTCTCATCCTCAAACCAGAAATTCCAATGTTTTGGGCTGGGGAGAAGATGACGGTGCCAGTGCGACAACCGAATCTCGATATCAAGACAGGTCGTCTGCGTCTTGTCGCCGACGGTTCGTTACAGCGATTAATTAATGCTAGACTCTACTTCACCCAGACTACAGGTGCTGATCTGATAGTGCTAATCGAGCAGCGAGCGAATCTTCCCAGAGTCAACCAGGAACTGCAGAAAATCAAGAAGACAACCTACAAGTTATCAAATACCATTATGGACAGCGTTGAAATCATCAGGAAGCAAACCACAGGCCTTGATTGTCAAGAACTCATTCAGACGTGTTTCGCATTCGCCACTGAGTTCGGGAAACGATCAGATTTCTTCATGGACTTCAACCGACGAGCGATGAATAATATGAAGTTAACTAGATTGGCTTTGGATTGGGTGAGCTTCATTTGTGACGATTGTATTGCTTCTGACCGCAAAACGTTTCGGTGGGCTGTCATCGCTCTCGAGTTCGCTATGAGGATGACGGTGGGAACAAGTATCCTATCAATTAGCGAACAAGAGTATGCCAAGCTACGTTTAAAGGTCGCAGGCTGCATGTCACTATTAATCTCCCATTTCGATATCATGGGTGCAAGGTCGACTATGGCAGCCCAAGCCGAAAAACAGCGAATGGACGATATGATGGGCAAACTTCGGTTGGACGTCAGCCGTCTAAAGGATGATGAAGAGTCAGCAAAGATGGTACAAGAGCAGTGGCTCGAGCAACTGCAAGAGTTAGATGAGCAGAGGAAGCAGAAAGAGGCGGAACGTCAAGCGCTAGGTCGTGTTCTTGAAGACTCGAACGAAGCTGACCGTGCTCTTTCATATCTCTCGGCCTCCTCAACCAACGTTACTCTACGCTGGCAGCAAGGTCAATTCGTTGGTGGCGGTACATTTGGTTCCGTCTATGCTGCAATCAATCTCGATACAGGTCACCTCATGGCCGTCAAGGAAATTCGACTCCAAGACCCTCAAATGATACCAACCATAGTATCACAAATTCGCGATGAAATGGGTGTCCTTCAAGTCCTCGACCACCCTAACATCGTGCAATACTACGGTATCGAACCGCACAGAGACAAAGTCTACATCTTCATGGAATACTGCAGCGGCGGCTCGCTCGCCGGCCTCCTCGAGCACGGCCGCATCGAAGACGAAACCGTCATCATGGTCTACGCCCTCCAAATGCTGGAAGGCCTCGCCTACCTCCACGAATCCCACGTCGTCCACCGCGACGTCAAACCAGAGAACATCCTCCTCGACCACAACGGCGTCATCAAATTCGTCGACTTCGGCGCCGCAAAGGTCATCGCGAGACAAGGCCGCACCGTCGCCGCCGGCGAGCAGACCAGAGGCCGCGAGCGCAGCATGACCGGCACACCCATGTACATGTCTCCCGAAGTGATCAAGGGCCACACGTCCTCGGGCCGCCTCGGCGCAGTCGACATCTGGTCCCTCGGCTGCGTCATCCTCGAAATGGCAACAGGAAGGCGTCCCTGGGCGTCCTTGGATAACGAGTGGGCCATCATGTACAATATCGCCCAAGGCAACCCGCCGCAGCTCCCCACGAGAGACCAGCTCAGCGAGGCCGGCATCGTCTTTTTGAAAAAGTGCTTCGAGAGAGATCCGGGGAAGAGGGCAAGCGCGGCGGAGTTGCTCCAGGATGAATGGATCATGACGCTGAGGAATCAGTTGGCGCTTGACCCGGGCACGCCGCAGACGCCGGCGAGCGAGGTCACAGATAGTATGAGTGTGGGTAGTGCGCAGAGCAGTAGGCAGAATTCGAGCGTGTTTGAGAGGAGTTAGGGGGAGGAGACGTGGGATGAAATGAAGGAGGGGGGAGGGGGGGAAGGGCGGGTATGTCCTTCACTAACCCCGTTTTCCCTTTTTGTCCTTTTTTTTCCCTCCCCTTTTGTTGACGTACTTGAGACGTCTCGCTCGCTGGTTATCATATCTACTTGGACACTGCACTCCTTTTTTTCCTTTTTTTTTTTTTTTCCTTGGTACATAGCATTTTGCATCAGCGTTGGCGTTCGGGTTCTAGTCTATCGGTCTCCTGCCGTTTTGAGAGAGGATCCTTCATTTGTACATTTCTACCACCCCATTGTCTTTTTATAGTATAGTTGCTTTTCCTCAACCTGCTTATGAGATTTGTAATACCCCACTTGCTATCTTACTTAGCATACCTCACTCAGTACAGTAAATCAAACAGGCAACAAAGAAGCATTCCAACCTTTCACCCAAAGTTTGAGTAAATCACACAAACATGCAAAGATTAAAAATTCGTTTTCTCGTAGTCGGCCGGGTATATACACGAAATAATGTCCCATCTCGTTATCCACCATCTCACCTCCTCCCATCCCACCAACAACACCCACACATCCTCATTCAAAGCCACCCAACCTACCGCACCACAACCCCACTACCCCATAATCTTCTCAAAAATCCCGACGCCTTCCCTCCCCACCGCGGTCCCGACCCCAACGGCCCCAGCCCCCGCCATCCTCATCCTCTCAAAGCCAGCTTTATCGCTCACGCCGCCGACACCTATAACCCTCACGTGCCTGGTCTCCCTATGCGCCTTGAGCGCCGCGCTGATGGTGCGCACGTTCCCGAGCGCGAGGGGATGCAACGCCGCGCCGCCGAGGCCCCCAACGCCGGACCCATCGAGGGAATTAAGCACGGGCCCCGCTTCATCGAGCAGGAGGGAGAAACCGAGGGTGTTGGTGCAGGTGAGGAAGGAGATGGGACAGCAAGTTTTGCGTTTGCCGGAACCGGTGGCGCTTTTGCAGAGCTCGTCGACGAGGGTGCAGAATTGGTCTGCTTGGGTGTAGGGCGGGGTTTTCAGCCCGATGGGGACGGGGGCCGAGGAGCGCAGTGTGAGGGGCGGGAAGACTTCGTGCGGGGCGATGGAGCGGGAGCGTGAGCGCGAGGCCGTGGTGTATTCTTTTACCCAGGAGAGCTCGTCTTTGTGGTGGGTGTTTACGGGGACGTCGCGGGCGGAGATGACGCGGCTTAGACGGGGTGGTTCGGGTTCTGTTTCCGTTTCTTCTTCCTGATCCTCGTCCTCGACGGGGTTGTTGAGCTCATTCCCGTTGGAGGGGGGAGAAGGGGTTTGGAGCTCTGCGGCTGCGATGGTGGGTTGGGTGGCGCCGGCGGAGAAGAAGTCGTCGCCGGGCTTTTCCATCGAGGAGGCGGCGGCGTAGTCTTGTGCCCATTTGAGGATGCATTGGCCCTGACTCTCTTCGGTGGCGTCGTCGTCTTCGGTCACTGGAACGTCGCGGGCGGTTATGAGGCGGCGGAGAGCAGGCGGGTCCATTGGAGATGTGCCCTCGGCATAGTCATGGCTGTCTCCGGGAGGTGCGAGTCCTAATTTTTGAGGTGGGTTGCCCTTCTTGATAGGAGCAGGCTCTTCACGTATGACGGGAGGAGATTTACCTTGGGAAGCCCGGGCGGAGTATGATTCTGCCCATTTCAGGATCCGGTCATAGTCGCCGTCTTTGTCGTCTCCATTAGGATCAGGGACAGGTACGTCTCGTGCTGATATGGTGCGAGTAAGGATATCCTGAGGTCTTGAAAGGTCCTCATTTGATCCAAACTCTGGAGGAGATGGTATTGCATTCTTCAGCGCGCTGAGATATTTAGCCAGACTCTCGCCTGAGTACGCTGGTGGTGGTTGTCCAGGGATGTTCGGGCAGGAGAGGTTGACCTCCATTGCCAGCGGCATTGGGACCATTGCCTGGTGAAGACATATGAGCCTATAGCATTCTGCCACTTCATCTGGAGTGCCTGTTACGGAGATGATGAAGGGTTTCGCCTTAGCCACTGGTCTCCCCTCATTTGTGGCATCTTTGACTTGGTTCCCAAGACCTTTTGCGATCTGTGATATGAATACAAGATACTCTTTCAGCCGCTTAGGACTATAACCTAATGTATTCAGACTGGAAGTCGCATACTCTTTCGGCTTTTTCGCGTTTGGGGTTACGGCGTGGTTCGAAGGGTCAAAGAAGGTGTATTGGTGATGTTTGGGGTTATGACGAAAGCCGTTCAGCATGCTCGTTCGAGTAGTTACAGCGCCGGTGTAAGGACTATCGTAGAGGGCCTTAAGATCTGCTAGATCGGTCGCCCATGGTGTTGCAGAATTCAGCAGCGGTGGATCTATGGTGAGGGGCATGATCTGTAGCTAGATGTAGGCCTCCAGCTCGGTTGATATGCTATGCTATGGTGGAGTATATTGTTATAGTAATATGTTCTGGTCTTTTTAGCAATGCGATGGAGATTGAAGTACTTGAACAATCCCTTGAAGGTATGAGCAGACAAGATGTGCTATATGTAGTTGTAAGTGCGGCAGAACCAGGACCGGACTCTTGTCAGTGGGAGTCAGTGGCAGGTGGTCAAGTCAAAGTCCGTTTCAGTAATTTATCAAGCTGGTCCTGCAGCCCCGCTGCATTGGAAAAGTCCCGAAAGGTAGTTCTAAGGTCTATAAAAATAATAAAGCGGGGAGATAGATGTTCCTCAGTTACAAAGTAGCTTACCTATACTGTCACAACTCCGCACAGATTAGGAAGTATTGAGGCACTGTATAAGCTGATGCATACGCAATGGCTGTCAGAATCTGGAGTGCCATGCGAGACTAAACCACGTCAAGATGTGTAGTTCTATCTGAGATGATTCCAGCATGTGGGCGCAAAACTTTCGTACGTAGAGGAATATAAGAAAAAAACAACTTTCTCCGATGTCAGTAACACAGCATCCGTACTGGCACATTGTCTCCGGATGGTGATAGAGCTACAGTAGGACCTGCGCACAAAGTGTGAATACCGTCCTACCGCAGAAGCAGATCTCAGAACAACAGGTCATACCTTACTGTATGAACGTGAAAACAATGTCGAACACCTTCATGATCTCTTCCTCAAAACCGTCTCACTCATCCCATGCGCCTTGATCCTCTTACCAAGAGAATCGACGCGTCACCGATTATTCTATCTCGACTTGGCTTGACACAATGACCGTTATCACCGAAGACTCTGCATTCGCCATTCTTGAACACCTGCTGGGTATTTTGAGAGATGCGTCGAACAGACATCATCGACGTTACCAAGCTGTTCTCAAAAACCTGCTTGTCGACCATGAGCTTTTTACCTATCTCCGACCTCAGGTGTACGAGATGTTCGGACATGGGAAAATACCTAATTGGGACCAGTAAGAATTTGTGAATCCCAGTATGACCCATTGCTTATTCGCGTAGGTTGAAACAGTTTGGAGGTGATATCAACGCGGAAGATCGTGGTGTCTACCTACATATCATCCGCGGTACAGATGGTAAAGATCGACTGTATGTGGGCCAATCAACCAATATGGCGGTGCGCATCAAGAAGAACCATCTGAACTTCCGATACCGACGAGACCATAAGTCATTCCATTATTTTGCTGTGGAGGACAGTACGTGGGACACTTTCGTGATTCTCGCCACGATACCCTCACCTCTCAAGGCATTATCCCATGGACACGACAACGCATCCGTCGCGCTCTTGCTAAACGTACTCGAGATGTGGTGTGCACTCATGCTCCGTACGCTGCAACCAGCTCAAGCAGAGCAATATCTCCCACCGGGAGAAGCTGTTGAAGAAAGTACCTGGTTTCCGCTAAACGTAGCGTCGCCAATCGATCATGGAGACAGTACGGTACAGCGAATGTGGTCGGATACCCTCATCGACTCGAGAGATAAACTTGCTGTCTTCTATCACATATCCCACGTATCAAGCAAATATGAGGACCGCTATGGGGCTAATACAGGTTGCTTCCAGGAGCAGAGCTATCGTGGAACGTTTCTCGCCGGAATCATCGTAGGTCTCTCTTTTGGATACTTTCTGGCCACCAAATTCGACAGACGGTACAGATGAACGGAATTCGGGTAAATATTCCCTTCTGCGGGAAAGAACTGGCCTGCAATCAGTCTGTCTTGTACGGGTCTATAGCAGTTGGATGCACACTTTTGTAGCCGTCGATTCAAGTAGGGTCATAACATAGCCTCCAGCCTAGGCGGTGCATTTGTACTGAACATCCTACTCCGTCCCGAGCCGTATGCGTGTTGAAAGAGTAGGTATTCCCGAGGTGCTCAATAGCTTTATGCAAAATTAACCTTTACTCTTAGGATTTAGATATCATTTAACGTCTCTGCTGCACGCAAATGATGCGCGGTATAAAGTATGGTAGAGTGCGAGTTCGATATACTAATTCTGTACTCTGTGGCCCCCACTTCTTGTTTACTTACTCTTTAACCTACGTGACGTGATTTTTGGCAATCGAATCGCATTCTGTACGAGTCAAGACTGAAGTGAGTGTGTTCTATTTATTGCACATGTCTCTTCCTCCAGCCTCAGCTGTTGCATTGATTTACATAACAACGGGAGAGCGGGATGATGAGACAAGCAGCTCCAGCTTGCGCCTCGCATCGCGTCCGCGTTTCCGATTACTGTATCTTACCGTATTGTCATAGCGGGGAGCTACTTATACTTCTTAAAGTAAGGCTTACTCCAAACACCAGGCTCTGATCTCCCAAACGTTGATCCTCTAATCCCGAAGCAGCAAAATGCTTAAACCGGCCGAGTTTTCAACATCCTTTTAGGATTTTGTCATTTCTGAGCTCATCTGAGCCCACTCCTTACTGTACCGCTCCCTCAAGTCCCTAACAATTTCTTTTGTTTACAGTCGCTGTAAAGCATCCCCGCCCTGACTCTCATCCTCTTAAGAGCCGCCTTTCTACCCACCTTTTTCCCTGTTTCATCCATGCTGAGCCACCACATGGGCTGTTCCCTAAGCTTTCTTTTCCAGCCCTTCATTCGTCTCCTCTTGTCCATGCCATGACTTGGCTGCCGATTCGTCTGATTTTCCTGGCATGTATCGTTTAACCTTGCCGGCGGCCATGACCCGATCGTGGGCAGGCTGGGGCTGAGGTGTTTCTCAGTTTCCATATACAAGTCTCTTC
The DNA here is from genome assembly GCA_010093705.1 of Patellaria atrata CBS 101060. NCBI lineage: Eukaryota > Fungi > Ascomycota > Dothideomycetes > Patellariales > Patellariaceae > Patellaria > Patellaria atrata. The sequence continues at coordinate 1,798,431 of MU006090.1, forward strand.
CCTCTTGCTTATGTACAGTATATTCGACCCAAAGTGTGGTTGACACCGATGAACTCGGGACTTTGGCCTACCTTGTAGTCTAACGTCTTTATCCATCAATTACTGTTCCCTTTCCTGCTTTGTGTCTTTGCTTCACCTCAATCTCGATGCTTGTGCCTTGATCAGGTGTACTGTGCGCCTTCCTTACAAAACTGGAGAACCAAGGTCCCTTCTAGTTTGTCCCTTCCAGTTTGTCCCTTCCAGTTTGTCCCTTCCAGTTTGTCCCTTCCTTTTCGATACTATACCGTCGGGTACACCGTTGTGGAAGCTGCAGGCCGTACAGTCAAATCGTTCCTGCCGTACAAATAGTCTAACGCCAATCCGCTTTCGACCTGTACCATACCTTAGCTAAAGAATACTTTACTGCCCTCATACCTTCCATTCTAGGTAGGGAGCAGTACAGTCCTACCTTAGCTCTATCCCCGATCATGGCACCCAAGCTCCTCCCTCGCGCTTCCTCCGATGAGCCAACTTCGACGGCAAGATTGACCGGGAGAACAAGCACAACCTCAACAGAGGAACCCTCAACCATAGCCACAACCGATGAAGCACCCACCGAGCCCTCCCCTGGAGCCTCAACCGCAGCTTCAACCACAGACCTAACCTCAACCATAACCTCAACATCTCTTTCAACCTCCGCATCTTTCTCTACCCTTACATCTACAATCTCTTCAATCTCCGCCTCCGCCTCCGCATCCGCCACCGAAACCTCCAAGCCCTCGGACCGCTTCTCCCCCGCTGGAATCGCAGGAATAATTATCTCCGGTCTCCTCGGCCTCGCCTTCCTACTGGGAATCGCCCTCATCGTCCTCCGAAAGCGCCATCACAGACTCAAGAAAAAACGCCACAGCACCGCCAGCACCGCCTTACTAGTCCCCCACGACCGCCGCAGCAGCATGCAAGAAAGCCGGAACAGCAGAGAGAGCGTGTCCATGTATTCTCGGAGCAGAGGAAGGGCAGGAAGCGACGTCGTGTACATCCGAGCCGAGCACGACGAGGACGCAGAAGAGGGAGAAAGGGGGCGGGATGGATTAGTAAGCGGTGCAGCTAGGGGCAGAAGTAGGAGTAGGAGCATCAGTATCGCCGATGCGCTGGTTCCCGTGACCGTGCATCCACCGCTGCCGGAGGTCGATACGTCGTACCGCAGCCCCAATAATCACCACGGCAACCCAAGCATCAACACCCCGGTTGCGGACTCGCCTAGTTCGGTCTACAGTGTCCATGTTTCGCGGAGTAATACTGTGGCGGGTACGGCGTATGTGGATGCCGAGGCGAGACCGGAGATCGCGGAACGCCAGAGCACGGCGGAGTCGGTGGCGTCGTCAAGGAGGAGTAGGGCTAATAGTCTAAGCTTTAATAGGTATTATTCGAGTGGGAGCGGGAGTGGGACGGTGGTGCGTGAGCCGGTGCCCGCTCTGGTAAGGCCGGAGGAGGTGCCGTTGGTGAGGGTTAGTGATTCGGATGAGGTGGGGAAGTAGGGGGAATACAATCATGCATATATTGTCAGGCGTTATCGAGAAATTTGCTTCTTTTTGGCATTTTCGTCGTTATGAAGGCTTGGGTTTGAGATACCAGTTCAACATGAATGTCATGATTGTCCTTCCAATAGCTTTCTCGCAGTACTATTCTTATCGAATATACATATATATATATTCAAACCACCACTCTACGATAGGTTTGTCCCCAAACATCACGCCTCAACCTTCAACCTCTCAACCCCCTCCAACGCATCCACACCCACATCCCCTTCCTCCTCCTCCGCGCCCGCCCTCGCCAACCCCCGCTCCCACAACTCCCTCCCCGTCAACTTCCTCTCCTCTTTCCTCCCCTTCTTCTCCAACACTTCCCTCTCCGCCTCGACCCTCCGTTTCTCCTCCTCCACCTCCTCCCGAAAACCCCGCCACCACTCCACAAACGACGCCCGCGTCACCTGCGTGCCGTGGAACTTGCGGTTCTCCTCCTCCTCCTCCCTCGCCGCTTCGAGGTCTTGAATCTGCTGGAGTTCCTGAGAGCGGGTGAGGATCAGGGTCTCGGCGGTTTCTTTGAGGGTCGAGGCGAGGGTGAATACCATCGCGTCGCCGAGGTTAGAGGAGGCGGTTGTGGAGAGGGTGGAGAGGAGAAGGGGCTTGTCGGTTAGGAGGGAGAGGAAGGTGTGTTTAGGCGCGTTGGGGGGGGAGGTTATGTCGATGTCCGGGGCGGTGGTCGGGTAGAGGGGTGTGTAGTGGATGTTGAGAATGAGGATTGCTAGATGGGTTTGTTAGCTGTATGTGTAATGTCTAGGGTTGGGGCGGGTGGTGGGTGGGTGGATATAGGGGGAGCGGCGTACGGGCTTCTGGCGCATCTTCGGAGGAGGAGGAGAGCTCGAGGGGAATGGTTATGCGGATGTCGGTTGGGGAGATCACTGTGGTGTTAGTGGGTGCTTGGAGGATTGGACGGGGGGGAGAGGTACCTTGGAGCTCGTCCGGGTAGATGGCGCTCAGGACTTCGATTTCTTCGGCTTGTTCTTCGGCGCCCATGGCGAGGGTTTGGAGTGGGGTGGAGGATGGTGTGGATTCTTGGGATGGGTATGTAGACAATCTAGGGGCTCATTCTATACGAGGAGAGAGATCAATTGGAAGGTGTAATAGGAGAACTGGGTGGGTATCGACGAGAAATGTATATATGCAACTTAAGACGAGCGAGCGGGATGATGTGCGGGAGGGAGCTTTTTCTTAGTTGTGGCTGATGAGAGCGGAACGGAGGGGTCAAGCCACCCGCGAAAAATTAACCCGCAACATCAACCACGAGGAAAAAATGGAATCTGGAGTATCTCGATTCCCGCTACATATCTATTCCTACCGAAACCACCACCAATTCCTTTGCACAATATCTTATTCAAAACTACAATCAACCCCTTTCCCAGCCCTCTTCCATCCCACGCCCAACCCTCACAAACAATGGCCAAAACCCGTCCAAAGTCAAAGTCCAAGTCCAAATCGAAAAACAAGCACAAAATCGAACCCGACCGTCCCGAAGACGCTCCCTCCCTCCTCACGCGCGCAACCTCCCTCCTCCAAACCTCGCAACCCGCCGAAGCCCTCCCGCTCGCCCAGCGCGCCCTCTCCCTCCTCCAACCCACCTCCGCACCCACTCCCGCCGCGCTCCCCGCCCTCACGCTCCTCGGCGAGATCAATGTTGAACTCGGGGATATAGACGCCGCGAGGGGGCACTTCAGTGCCGCGGCGGAGATGGATCCGGACGGCGGGTTAGGGGGCGCGGATAAGTTTCTGTGGCTGGCGCAGTTGTGCGAGGAGGGTGGTAGGGAGGCGGTGGGGTGGTTCGAGCGGGGCGCGGGCGCGCTGAGGAGGGAAATTGGAGTGTTAGAGGGGAATAGCAGGAAGGGGAAGCGGGCCGACGGGGTGTTGGAGGAAGGGTTGGAGACGAAGAAGAGGAAGTTGGCGGATGCGTTGTGTGGGGTTGTCGAGGTTTACATGACGGATCTGTCGTAAGTGCTTTCTTTCAATTGAGTGTCTGTGATGGGTCTTGAAACATAGGTTCGAGTGTGGATATGCTGACATTTCGTTCCCTGCGGACAGATGGGAAGAAGACGCAGAAACTAGATGCGAGACCCTCGTCACCGAAGCCCTACTCGTCGCGCCGAATAATCCAGAACCGCTGCAAACCCTCGCCTCGGTCAGGATATCACAAGAAAAAGCAGAAGATGCTCGGATCGCACTGACGCGGAGTATGGAGCTCTGGAAAGATCTCGATCCCGAGGACCCCGCCGTCCCTGCCTTCCCCACTCGGATCAGTCTGGCTCGTCTACTGATGGAGGTGGAAATGGAGGAAGATGCAATCGAAGTGCTGGAAAGGTTAGTAGCTGAAGACGACAGCAGCGTTGAATCGTGGTACCTAGGCGGCTGGTGCCTACACCTACTGGCAGACAAGCGGAAGGGGAATGTTAACGGTAGCGGGCCGTCCGATTTGGAAGGTAAGGACACAGCAACCAAGAGTATATTACACGCTAGCCGTGAATGGACACAGAACTGTCTGAAGCTGTATCAAGTGCTAGAGTACGAGGATGAACGACTGCGGGAGCATGCTTTGGAATTGCTAGAAGACTTGAATAGAACGCTCGGACCGGAAACAGAGGATGATGAGGGGTGGGAGGATGAAGAGGACGGGAGTGAAGATGAGGATGAAGAGATGAAGGGGACATGACGACTCTTCTTCCGCTTGAGATTAGTGCCCGCGATTAAGAGCACATCAGTCTCCAAGCATGTTATCGATGCTCATTTTGAGCTTCTTCGAGCAAAGTCCTCCATATTCTAGACCCTTGTGCGAGCTTGTAGGTTCCAGTGGACTATATTACAGCTATCGGTAGATAGCTGGCGAGGGACAACGATGGGAAACCTCGAGGGAGTAAGGGGAGGTGATAGATGCAGAACGATTCCCAGACGCTCCGAAGATAGGACTGTATCAAGCCCATATATCGTACTAAACCCGTAGCACTACCTGGACTCCTCTCTGCATGCTGTTTTATTCGCTACAGTGGCAGTAAAACAGAGAGATTCAGGAAGTCAGTCGCGGAGGGGGAGTAGTTCCTCTAGCATAGAACAATCAAGCACAGTAATCAGTTCAAGGTAGTTAAATTAAACATATTCAATCAAGTCACATCACGACTCGCACAAGGAAACCAGAGTTTTGGTGCAAATTGCTTATTCTTTGGTGAGTATCTAGACCACACTAACATATCGACTAACTAAACCGTACTGTAAATCAAATCCTGGGGATTGTGTTATGAGAAAATTAATCAATCGAGCCGATGATCCTGAGTGCGTGCGCTGATCCTGTCCGTGATAAAATCCAAATATACTCGTACAAAGAGGTGAAGCCAAAATCACTTTTCCTGAACGTCCCCTGTTTTTCTGCCGATTTCGGGATTTTTTTTTAGAGTGGGTGAAAGGAAAGTGGTGGAAAGTAGTTGGTGGAAAAGGAAATATTATTGATACAGCGTAAGACATGCCATTGCCTCCAAACGCCAGTTTTTATGCATGTTTGTCGTAACGGCATGGCCAATCGTGATCGTGAGTCCGTAAGATGAAAGTACTAAGGAAAGCACGCGGATAGGCGACTAACTCGAGAGGACGTAGCGTAGCGTAGTCGACTCTGATTGAACTCGCAAGATGATCGTGCCGGAGAAAGACATGGAGAATCGTGAACAATCGTGAGCCATAGGGCGTCGTAAACAGTCATGATGGCGGCTGAGGGGTTCTGAATGATGCTAAAGATCTCATGCCGTCGATTAAAGACATATGGGAACTGATAATCGAGAGAAGTACGTCGCGAAGTGAGAACGTTGCGAACAGTGGTGGTGAATGAACAAGACTGTCGAGGAGGTCATCCGATACAGAGATATTATCGATGCAGGTGATGGACAAAGTCGAACGGTGGAGGAACTGATGGACAGCTTACTTCTTGAGCGGGTTCTCCGCGTTATACTTGCGGATCATCTCGTCTTCCTGAGCCTTGATGTTGCGAAAGCGCTTGCGGTTCTTCTCAACCCACTTGCCCTTATCCTCTTTGCTCATGTTAGCAGGATCTTCTTCCTTCTTGGTCTTGAACTTGTTTGCCACCGTACTGAGGGTTCCCTTGGCCTTCGAAGGTGAGCTGCGGCTCTTCTGTGGCGAGCCATTGAAATCGCCCTTGATTAGGGTGCTGGGAGACTTTGTTGGTGAGGTCTGGAGCGAGTTCTCGCGAAACGTGACTGGACTGATCATTTCGGATAGATCGTCCATGGCACCATCCATGGCACTATCCAAGCAACGCCGAGGAGACAGTCTCGAGAAGGAAAATGATCCCTGAGCCTTAATGGTCTCAATCGGCGTCAACTGTGGACGCTCACTCCTAAGCCCTGGGGACATGACGTTTTCTTCCTGTGGTTGGTTAGATGTAACAGCGGAGCCATATGGACTCGTCAAAGCGTTGCTGCTTGTGGTCTGCGTCTGAGTTGGCCAAGTTCGGTTTGCAAGGGGAGACTGCGGCGCATTAGGTGGTGCCCAGATATTAGGATCTACTCCTGGAAGCCTGGCAAAGGGAGTTCCCGGACTGACCTTGACTTGACTAGAGTTGGATCCATTCGATGAGCCCGTACGCCCACGTCCTTGTAGTGGAGAGACATTCGTCATGTTTGCCAATGGAGCAGATGTCCTGTTGGAAGACGGTGTTGCCCGGTTTGCGCCGAGGACGGATCGAAGATGTTCAAGCTGGCGTTCGTTCTTGAGCAGGCGATCAGCTTGGGCGTAACCGTGGGAGTAGACTTGACCACGGCTTGTGGGCGCAAGCTCTCGAATTGCATCCCTCCAACCGTTAAACCAGACTGCTTTCTGACCATCCGTGAGGTTATCAACGTCAGCTACATCAAGACTAAAGATACCATTCGGGCTGCTGGATCCATCCAGATCGAAAGGGCCGGGGCGTGTAGGTGTCTCCGGAACGGTTGAAACGCTATTCGGGGAATTTTGACGGCTTAGAGCACGAGCTTCTTGCGCTGGTGCGGAAGTGAATTCATTTTGGCGGCCGGGGAAGAAATCGTCAGTGTTAACACTGGAACGACTATTCTCATGCTTCTGGCCTGGACTGCCACCCTTGCTCTCTTCCACATGATTACCACCCGGAGGTACCTCGCTCTGACCACTCGATACAGAGGCTGACACAAGACGATCACCAGCTGACTGATCCGAATCCACAGATCGACCAGGTTTGAAAGTAGGACTCGTAGGATTTAGGTTTGAGCGATGTTGCATGCTTGTTTCCTGCGAGGGCTGCTTGATGTCAACAGCGTGTGAACGTCGGTTTACCTTAGCAACGCTTGGTGATTGATTCGACTGGGAGGTATTGGATCCCGCTCCCACAGTTTGAGCGGCTCCACTGGACGCTGATGGACCAGGCTGAACATATTGATATTCATTGAATGTGGGAACGGTATCGCGTATGGGATAACCAAATGGCGCTGGTACACGTTGAAAGGACGGAGCTGGGAGCTCATAAACACGGCCTAGGCTCGGCTCCGGCAAATTGTTGAAACCAAGAGCTTGGGATGTGTAATTCGAAAAACGTTGATACGCTGACATTGGAGGGCAGTAAGGAGGGGGAACGTTATCTGGTTGGAGTCCATAATTTCCGCTACCGACAAAAGTTTCTCTCCCCTCGCGAGGACGTACGAGCGCAGATTGTACGTACATATCCATCAGCGCTGGTGGTTGCCCTCGGAATGGTATGTAATTACCACTTGACCCTGGCTGAAGTCTAGGATTAATTGATGTCGCAGGTGGATGGTTCTGTTGGAGGGGAGCACCCGGAGTGATATCACCATCACCCCGATTCATGCGGGCTGTCTCGAATTTGCGCATAGCTTCATCGACCCGCTGCATCTCCTTCTCCAAGTTAGCTTTGTGTTGGCGAATGAGGTCGCGGCGCGTGACATAAACCCTCTTGATATCGACACGTTCGTTGGTCTCCGACCGAGAGATCCCTTGTCTCAACACATGTTGCTGCTCTAGAGCCTGGAGCTCACGACCGAGCTTCTCATATTCTTCCTGTAGTTGACTAATCTGTACACGGGGCGGCATGTGCATGAGACTATCGAATAATTCTGACACTGGTCGGATAACAGATGCTGGCCAAAGAACGTACTTGTGCGTCCTCACGTTTCGATTATGCGAATCTGAGGCGTGTGACGGATGCCTCGACGTCGGGAAGTCTGGATACCGAAATATCATGTCGTCGTCGTCAGGCGGGACCTGGAATAGTAAATTGGTGGGTCGCACTGCAGGCTGAATTGAGGTTGAATGGCTCCATGGCTGATCTCCATGGAGGTGGTCTTGCCACCTTGCGATCGACAAAAGAGTTTCATCGTCGTGATCGATGGGATGCTGATTATCTGCAAGAAGTGGTTCACCCAGTGAAAGTTCTGGAAGTGGAATCTCTGATGGTTCCATTGTGAAGGGAGCTCGAGTTGTCGGGACGAGCTGTGCGGAAAGCTGATCTGGAGGTTCCCTAGATGGAGCCTTGCTGAAAGGAGTGATTGTGGGCACGACAAGACCACCTGCAGTGACGCGCACACCTGGGGGTGAACCGTGTCGCTTCACCAGAGTCTCCGCGCAGTGCTTCTTTACGGATGGTGTCGGCGAGGGCTTCTTGACGTTCGATGTGTCCTGTGTATTGGACTGAACGGACTTCTGAGGATTCTGAATTGCTGTGGTCAAGAGAGCTTGGTTGTCGCGCTGGGTCAAAGATTCCGAAGAGACGCGTGAAGACTTCCTTGCGAGGATTTCTGAAATATCAAAGCCGTCAGTCAACCCTCTGGGAACGAGGGTAACATGGGCGCTATTGATAGCGGATGCAATTATACGTTGACGGATAGGGGCGGAATCAATGCGAAAGATGCCGTGAGATGAAGCTGCGTATAAGGCGTATAAGTGAAGGCGCAAATGTGTGGTTAACAGTGAGAACAGCAAACGTAAATAAACAAAAGTGTGCAGATAATAGAGTCGCGTCTATCTCACCGCCTAGGCAATGAAGCGGGTGAAAAGGGGATCGCTGGGTAGAATGCATGTGATATTAAAGTAGTAGTTCAATAAAGACAGATACAAACGCAATGCTTACCTTCAAGAGCTTCCTTGTTAACAGACACATCCTTGTTCAATATGTCTTGCGGTCCACTGTTTTCATCCTTCTTCAACTTGAGAAGCTGGGTAGGAGTATACTTGCGGAATTTCTTTCCCATATCGGATCGCAGCCCTTCGAGACTTTGTGCTGCCCGTATTTGAGACGTCATGGTCGAAATCTATAGAACGTATTAGCTGTTGTCACGTGAACACACTCCTGATAGAATGCAGAGAGAGTCAACCTATACCTCTTCAGTATTGGTCCCTATGGGAATGCAAAGCGATGTAACAACGAACTCCGGTGGTACTAAGACAAGTAGGCGATGGATTGGGAATGAGAGCAACGAAGGCCCAAGGATTGCAGTAATGTGGTGTAATGAGCGTGGAATAGCCTGGATTGAAATGGGGTTGAAAACAACTTTGTAGTCTCGACCTAGATCCGAGGAGAGCCTTTCAGTAATATACTCGACGAAGATTGCGCCTCCCATGAACGGACAGCTGAAAAGAAACCAAAACAAAGAAAGCTATGGCGCAAAGAGAATTGGAAGTATGAAGGAACCATGGAAGCCGGACTGGTCTTGCAAAGCACGCTCTTCTATCTACAAGTACTTTGGAAAGGAGGAGTAGGAATTTGAGCAGGGAGGGGGGTTATAAAGTGCAATTGCAGCTGTCATTGCGCGAAGCTATGCTAGAATGCACCTTTCAAGGTGATGCATTAGGTGTACGACATGCTTTTCTAGAGAGACAGCGGAATGTGACGAGAGTCATAACACCTGCCATCATGTTAGAGATGGGAGGTGCACTCGGTGCACTTGCTCAAGGTAATTCTTGTTTGGAAGTCGTCATTGTGTGGTAGGCGCACCCATGCTCAGTTTTAGTCGAACTGAAACTTGTGCGTGAATACTAACTTGCTTTTGCCGAGGAGAGCGAAAACATTGCATCCGGATTTTGATTCAACTTGTGGTTTGAGATTGAGTTCGCTGTTTAGAGGATTGTGATATGAAAAGACCCTGAATGGCAGTAGGAGCTGGGAAGAGACTGGTTGATATCGCATAGGCGTCGACATATTGTTTTCATCGGATGAGGAACTGCTGTAGAAGAATCCTTGGCCCAGCTTATCTCCCACACGTACGAGATGGCATCGTGTGGTCTAAGGCGTCCTCTTTGATTTAGATTGTATGAGAAATTGCTCTCGCAATTGAAGAATGACGCCCTGCGTCCGAGAAAAGGATCCTCGGGGTGATAATATCTAATAAACCATGGCTCGAGATTGACGAGGCCTTGTTCATATAGCTAAGCGGCGAAATATTGTCTGAGGATGCGGACGGAAGGAGTTAAAGGGGAGATTTGATGTGAGAGCCGACGATATGGAGGTAAGCACTGGGAGGTTGTTGACTGCCATCCCCATGTGACCGTCCCTGCATGGGCCGCGTTGAGTTGTCCCAAGGTATCCGTACCACTTGACTATCTCTATAGGCACGATCGGAAAAGTACCATGTTCATATGAGAAACATAATGTTTAAAAGCTGCTGGTGATAAAAAATCAACCTAGAGCGAAGAATGCGCCATAGATAGTTTTCCCGGGCAGCAGAAATGTATGGCTGTTGGTATGGACAATGACTAGTGGTATGATTTCCAACGAAACTTCGGTATTCATACTGTAGATCGTACTCGCGGGTTCCTACTTTTAGGGGAACCGCAAAGCCCAACCATTGCGTATGATTATATGTTGTGGATGTTTAGACGTTTGGATGCCGAAGGACATGTAGGTTCTAGCTCTGAGTATGTATAAGGTATAAGGCGTAAAGCTGTGAAGCCTTTTACATGATTCTTGATATAGTAGACTTGGTGTCAAAAGGAGGTTTCTTGGCACTGTGCTGATCTCTCTATCAAATTCGTTAGCCATATGTCCGTTATAGCAAGTATCTAGTTGAATCGATGATAACAAAATACATATATTTTGGTGATAGGTGCAAGAAACCCAGAGGATCAAAGGATGGAATGTGGCAGTGAAAAAGTGATACGGCGCGATAGGGGAATTAGGAGATGGAACGACGTGTGATATGCATTTCCGACTTGCCCAGTACTACCCAGAGCAAGAGCGGATGTGAGAAACAGATGATAGAGATATAAGTTCGATAGAGAAGAGAGCAGATAGTGAAATGAAATCTAATTTAGCTTACCTGTTGAATGGTGTAATTGTTGTTGTGCGGGTGTGTGCGCCTTCGTACGGTAGAGAGCCTTCTGTTAGATGATCGCCGGGCCACCCGCACGACGACTAGACAACTGAGGTTATGACCCCAATGTGATAATCTTGTCGAATCATCAGAGATAGTACTGCTGCGAAGTGACTCTGCGTCCAAGAGCTCACGCTCGATGGTGTCTTTTCAGTGGATGGTGCCTGTTTCTCCGCAGCTCCGCGTCTTCCTCACTTACCTCAATGACCAAAACCACAAATACAGCGGCAAATCGATAATAAAAAGACGCAAACTGAACGTACCTTTAACGAAGAAGCGGGATTTGAAGCCGCGCTGGCGTGTCGAAAAGTTGTAGTGAGCAATCGGTGTCGCTGAAAGTGTGGTGAGGAAAGGAAATCAGTTTGACAAACCGGTCGGCACAATAAGCTCGGAAGTGGACCGAAGCTTTGCAATAACGACAAGCTGTTTGCCAAGCGTATGATACCTGCTTTAGACAATACTATTTTCCAGCTTGATACAACGTTGAACGAATGCCACAAAAGTGCCTATGCCCCTAGACGATACCCTACCTTTGAGAGCATTTACCTTGCCTTCAAAGACTGAAGACAACCAGCTTATCGTCGAAGACTATACTATTTTCAACATTGGAAAGGCAAATAGGAGATCACCGAGGACAGTAGCAGGGCTATTGATCATCCGCGGAGGCCCACAGAGAGCAGAAATCACATTGAAAGGGGAAAAAGAAAGACATCTGAAAGAGAAACTGAAAATCAATCTAGTGAAGTGTAAACAATTGTTTTATTACTTCTACGAGTTGAGAGGATTATATGAAAGCAAAACTATGATCCTCAGTATAATCTCAGCGATCCATGACGAGGAAAATACTTGTGAACGCCGGAGCCTTATTCCTTAGGTGAAATCAGTAAAGGGGAGCAAGTATAATGTAGAGTATCCTTACAGGTACTCTACCTATTGATCATATACAGGTCCACCCCGACCTTAACCGGGAATCAAGGGGTAAGGGGATGCTGTAGACCTTAGAATATCCCATCCACTTTCTGAATCGAAACTCACATAGCATAGTTAGCTAATATGATACCAGGTTTCATCGAGACAGTCCACGTCCCGATACACCAAGAGAACACTTATCTGGATAGAACGGCCCTTCTCGGAATACAGTTAGCTAGTGCCGAACCAAAACCAGACACGAATCTGAATAAGAGTGCTTACATACCCATGTCGAGACGTTGTCGCGTCATAGTTGGGATATATCAGAAATTATGAAGGGCCAGCCGGCGTATAGTTTGATCCTATGCTCCTGCTATGATCATCATACCTCGAATAAAAAAGGCAACAACTCCGGCCAAGCTCTGCCCTGTGTCCGCACGAGATAAAACGAAAGAATGGGATTAAGAAAAAGATAAAAGCTTTATCAAAGGGTACAAAAATCGGAAGCAAGCACTTATTCGGATGTTTTTAAGCTGCAATCCTCTATTCAAGCTCGTCCGACATCGCAGAGGACAGAAGCGGACGCCGCGGTCATGAAGTCAAATGGTATAATTTCTTGTGGACTTCCTTGTTCAACAAGACTTCCCAGGTACAGAGTCTCTTAGCCATAGCTATGCAAACAGGCGAGCCGATTGGAGTACCAGGTCATTCATTCGTTGTTCTTACAGAAAGGTACAGTGGTTATAGTGGAGCCTTCAACACATATCAACCAGTCCTCGTTGAGATGTTCTTCACTTTCGCTCAGCGACAGTGGTTAGACCATTAGAAGGGTATCCTCTGGTTGACGAGAGCGGTAACTATCAAAGCCGTAGGCCTCGCCCTATAGGTTCCTTGCTTACTCATACTTCATGCTGAGGCAAAAGCTTTTTTGCGCCTATCGCCTCAAATTCTCATATTTGACATGATGGGACGGGATATGCTGTAGCCGAGGATTTTGGTAGCTGTAAGGCGTCTCGTCTCTCAGAGAGCTTCTGACATGAAAGGGGCGACTACAGCTTCTGAATTGGGGGCTATGCACTTCAAACAACACTTGTATCTGTCACTACTCTTTCTATATTCAGGAAATAAGAAAACACAGATAAAAAGATGGTGTAAAGTTGAATATCTTTGATAATATTCACAACAGCATAACGGGGATGAAATTTGCAGAATACTATTCTACCAAGAGACCGTTCCGAAGGATCTATTTAGGAATCTATTCGCTATGGGTTTACCGCTCGGCCTGTCGGTTTGGAGTTAGCGCAACTACATCCAGGTAATAGTTATTTACCGAACCAAACGAAGATGGGATAACACCTAGACATAAGACCAGCAAAAGGTTCTTTTGAAAAAGATTAAACGACAGATGTTGAGATAAAAATTGCTCTAAGTGATGATCAATTGATCAAAAAATATACTGGTTTCGAGCCTGCATTTTCAAGAACTTATGGTGGAATATATTACATTTCGGTCATATTGCAACCCCTTAAAATACTATTGATGGTGAGGTATGACTTTCCAAGAATGAAGGTACTAATAAAGAATAATGTGGTGAAAATGAGCTGAATTTGCGAAATGATAGTGACTCCGAGAACAATCTTGATGATAAGCAAAGCAGACATCAAAACTATACTACCACCTGAATAAAGGAATGCGGACATGGCTTCATCATGCTATATCCCGCGCCAGGAGAACACTGATAGTGCGACAGGGGGAAGAATATCACTCACTTTTGCCGTTTTGCGTGGGTATTGTTTGGATAGGAGCAAAGTTGAAGTCGTTGAGACTAGTCTTCTCAGGACTCGCTGTGCTCTCTAATACCAACCACAAGTATCAGTAAGATTACTACAAATACCATATGGGATCTTATAATAACGGATAGGCCATATCACTGTAATAACCAAATCCCTTGGAAATCTAACTGAGCTGGTTGTGATGGTATGGTAACGCTTTCCCGACCTTGCTCGCCTATTTGCATTTGGAAATCCTCTCGGTAGGGACCACCTCGTCGGATTCCGAATGTATTGATGTTGATACACTCTTCTTTATCGCTGTGCCCATCCAAACAGCTCGTATAGAATGATGGCCGGGGGGGGATTGTGGATATGTGGATTCTATCAGATCTATGCGCAAGGCTACTGTCAGAATGCGGAAGGTTGACCTTCGATCTCAGGACGACGACTAACTTTACAGACGCATATAGTCGACTGAGCAGGGTACACAGCTTGTCGTCGGAATAACCGTGGACCAGGACCTAGGAATAATAATGGGGAGAGGGTTTGTGAAGAAAGATGTGCTGGGTCGGTGTGTTCTCGGAAAAGATAGAGTAGGTGCCGTCTAAATTTGGAAGGCCAAGGGAGCATTCTCTGATAACGTCGGGTTGCTTTCTACACTACCGACTCCTACAACCGTCAAACCTCCCCCGCATTAACAAGATCACATCATCAAGCCTACGTGTTGGCTGGGATGAAAGACTATTCGGTCATGATGGGCTCTCCGAAACCACTGCCGCAATTGACCTGCTGGGCCATACAACCACCTCACTTTTCTCATTGTCGGCAAGCTATGATCAGATCGAGGTAGTTACCTAACGAGAGATGGGCTTATTATGTTTGCCCTCACGATAAATGCCACAAGTGGTCGTTACCCAGGTCCCACCTAGGGTTGTAGAACAACTCGGCGCACTCGCATAAATACAGCCAGTCCCCCTAGACTCGAGGATATTCTCTACCAAGCGGACAGTCCAGGCATAAATTCACATTCTCCGTTTAGAACCGCGCGCGATGTCGGAACAGGTGGACTGGTATGACATTGTCATTGTTGGAGCAGGTCCTGTTGGACTGACATTATCCACTTGTCTCACACGCTGGGGGTACAAAATCAAGCACATTGACAATCGAGCCGAACCTACGCCCACTGGTCGCGCCGACGGGATACAACCACGCTCGCTAGACTTATTGCGGAATATGGGTCTCAAACGGAAGATTATGGCTCATGAACCTGCTAAGGTGTACGAGGTTGCCTTTTGGGATCCAAGCGCAGAAGGCATTGCTCGTTCCGGAACATGGGCTAGTTGTCCTAAGTTTATCGATGCGAGGTATCCGTTCACTACATTACTCCACCAAGGTCTCATAGAACGAATTTTCATCGAGGATATTCAAAAGCATGGCGGTAATATCCACCGACCTTGGACGATTACAGGATTTTGCAACGATGGGAAGGATAAGACATACCCGGTTGAAGTGAGTCTCAAGCATGTCGAGAGGGGTGAGATTGAGAAAGTCCGAACCAAATACCTTTTCAGTGGAGAAGGTGCTAGGAGCTTTGTTCGAGAGAAGCTAGGGATCAAGATTTCTCATAAAGATCCGATTTCGCATGTGTGGGGTGTTATGGATGGTGTTGTCAGGACGGATTTCCCAGATATCAAAGTATGCATCTAGCCGAATTTCACAATTTTACCGAGACTAACGCGTAAGAAAGATGAAGTGCACGATACACTCCGATTCGGGTTCGATTATGGTCATTCCACGAGAGAATAACATGGTTCGATTGTATATACAAATCGCATCTTCAACCGACAAAGATTGGAATCCCCGAAAGACTGCTACAGCTGAGGAAGTTCAGCGCTACGCTGAAAAGATCATGAAACCCTACTTTATTGACTGGGATCACGTTGAGTGGTACTCTGTGTACCCAATCGGTCAGGGAATCGCTGAAAAGTATACATTGGACGAACGCATTTTCCTGGGCGGTGATGTCTGTCATACACATAGTGTTCGTATACTGTAATCCTTGTACTATATCATTATTAACATAATCTGCAGCCAAAAGCTGGTCAAGGTATGAACACTGCCTTTTTGGATGCTGTAAACTTGGCGTGGAAGATCCATTTGGTCGAGTCAGGCTTTGCGTCTCGTTCAGTTCTTTCTACCTACGAGTCAGAGAGAAGAAAAGTTGCGGCGAACCTCCTTGATTTCGACGCGAAGTACGCAGCACTCTTTTCTCAGCGGCAGCCGTCAGCCCGCGAAGTTGGTCTTGCGAATAAAGCTTCAGCTACGGATTCTGATGTCACGGATCACCATAAAGACAACGAATTCATCAAGGCGTTCAAAGATTCTTGCGAGTTTACCTCGGGCTATGGCGTTGCCTACAATCCGAATCTCTTCAACTGGTCCCCAGCGCATCGTTCCAAGTCGCAGCTCTTCCTTTCTTACCCGGAACATACAACCTTACGCACTGGCCGCATTCTCATTCCAGCAACAGTGACTCGAGTTGTTGATGCTAACGTCGTTCATCTCGAACAAGAGATACCCTTAAACGGTTCTTTTCGGCTCTATATCTTTACAGGAGACCTAGCTGAAAACTCTAAAGCACTCAAAGACTTCTCTGATCACCTTACGAAGAAGTCATCGTTCTATTCATCCTTCTTACGCGAAGATATTGACCAAGTCTCATACCATGAGCGCCATAATCCACACTCCCGTTTCTTTACACTTGCAACCGTAATCGCCGCCAGGCGTGACTCCATCGATATTTCATCTATGCTTCCACCTGTCTTAGCTCGATATAGGAATCATGTTTACGCCGATGATGTATGGGATCAGCGTGTTCCGAATTCAAACGCAGCAGCACATGCAAAGATGGGTCTAACCGAAGGGAGCGGAGCTGTAATTGTTGTCAGACCTGATGCGTACGTGGGCTGCATCGTGCGGTTATCCAAAGGTACGGGAACTGCCTTGGATGAATACTTCAATGCGTTCACGAGCAAGGAGGTCGGCAGTCACAGGTCACAATTGTGATACTTCAGAACGGCGCGAATACCCCAAAGATCATGATTTACGAATTCTGGAATCACAGCTTGGATGAAGAGAGAGAATACAATCTAATTTATTTCTATTTAGTATAAATCAAATAGAAAAAAAGCCTCATTAATTCACACCTTTCAGTCTCCTATATCTATCTTAGGACGGATGTTTACTATCAAGGAGATTGTTTTGAAGCTAATATATCACCACATTTCCTGCTAGCATTAAATCAAGTACAACCATATCCTCGGGTGTTTCTCCTGAATTCAGGACAAGTAGTGGTACTTGTGGCCTCACACAGGGGAATTATTAACTCTTGTACGGAGGTATCCTCGAAGCTATGACCAAGATTCAGGTTTGCCTCGGCTCCTTGACAACCTTCCACCACATCTCACTCTGTCCCCGCAGGATGCCGTTGGTATGGAACAACGTAATATTGCATGTTTCAATTTCTATTCATTCAGGATTTGTAGAACCATCCTATACTCTAATTCTACCATTTTGATACCCATCAACTCTGTGCTCAGTAGAACTAGAACCTAGTAATGCCTGATTCAGGGAGAACCAACTCCTTACCGTTAAGTGAACAACTATCAAAACCTCTTGAAGATCCAGGCACGTTTGAGAATATACCCAAGTTAAGACATATAGCTGAAATTTCCCCTGGCCAGTTAGTCCGTTCACCTCTCTGTCTGTGGTCGTATGTGGCTAATCATGATACAGACGTGTTAAGGATAAAGTCATTATAATCACAGGTATTCACATACTCAAGGAAGGCTTATATTTACGAACTGATCTAACATGTCCAGGGGCCAATAGTCCTAAAGGCATTGGCCGTGCAACCGCTCATCAGTATGCAAACAACGGCGCCAAAGCAGTCTTCATCTGTGATTACAGCGATGAGTATCTCGAGGTCCATAAGCGGGAGCTGAATTCGCTATATCCCAACGTTGACATCCATCCACGGAAGTTCGATGCTGCAGATGAACCATCCGTAAAGCAAGTAGTAGACGAAGCATTAAAGTTGTACGGCCGGTTAGATATCTTCTTTGCCAATGCAGGCATAGCGACTGGCCAGACTATCAACAATGTATCTGCCGAGGAGTTCATGAATACTATGAGAGTCAACGCTTTAAGGTGTATTCATTATCCGCAATATCACCCTTTAAACCTCAACTAATCTCCTTAGCGTGTTCCTCGCAACAAAGCATGCCTCCAAGGCCATGCTCGTTACAAACTCCAGTAAACCCTACCCGTCCGGATCCATCATCGGAACCGCCTCCGTCGCTGGCATCCGCTCCAACGCCGGCAGCACCGACTACAGCGCCTCTAAAGCAGCTGTCGTCTCCATCGTGCAAACCGCCGCTTTCCAACTCTCAGGCACTGGTATCCGCTGTAACGCCATCTGTCCGGGCGTAATCGAGACCGGTATGACGGCTCTGATGTACGATGCAGCCCGAAAGAGAGGCACTGAGAGGAAGATTGGCCAGCTGAACCCCCTAAGGAGGGGTGCCCAGCCGGATGAGGTCGCGAGAGTCGCGCTGTTTCTAGGGAGCGATGAGGCGAGTTATGTCAATGGTCAGGCGTGGGCTATTTGCGGAGGTTTGAGTGCGGGTCATCCGTTCGTGCCTGGGAAGTTGGCATAGTGAGTTAAATCAAGACGTTGCATTGGCCACGTGGTCGTAGTAGCCCCTGAAATAAAGAAGAGTAACAAAAAAATGATTTAACGCTCAAAAGGAAAAGAAATAAGGATATAAATAACACTAAACAAAGGCAAAACAGTTCCCACCGGCTCCCCATAGAACGGCGTGGTCCTTCTGCTTGAGGGCATTTTCCACTCCTTCTAAGGCTCACACACAGGACCGGTTGGTTTTGGCCTAATCGGTGTGGTGGGGGTTTTCCACCACTAAGCCACAGGTCCTGAAGTGAAAGACGGTTACGGGTTCGTTTACATATAACTTGTATGTTTGAAAAAGCGATTGGGGGTGGGTTGAATCGCTTCCCTACAGTCCCGCATCTTAAAGATAGGTTGTCAGAAAGCTCCTAAACCTCTACTCAATTTCCTATTGTCTAACCGTCGAACTGACTTATGAGTTTCGAATAACCTCGTACTCTTCCAAAGTCTTTGTCTCAGTCAACCCTTCTGATTAAATTTCGACATTAGGAGATCTCTTTATCCAGCCAAAATCAGCTCAGTCGCACCTCCTTTGTCTCACAAATCTACACCCTAAATCCGTACTCACACCATATTAGCACACATCGTACATCTAATCTCCCTTCGATGACTTCCTCCCGTCCTGCTCGCTCTACGCAACACCCGTCATGTTATCTGCAATCCCTTCGCCTCATCTTCATATCAACGCCACCTCATGCTCCTTCAGAGCAATAATTTATTACACATCCCCAAAAGTAAGATAGATATAAAAGCCGTGTAACCCACATTGTCCAAAATGCTCCTCGCACGCCTTCACATGACACTCTCTTCGAACTATCTGCCACCTCCCCCACCACGCTGTCTCATCATTCTCCGAAGGGTTCAGTTCCAAGCCGAGGCCGATCTGGCGCGAATGAGCGGGCATAGACTGATCCATACGGTAGGGAAGACGGGAGTGGTATGAGACTAAACGGTTACCGGGGCTGGGTCCGAGTTCAAAGATTATCTGATTGTAAAGGGAGGCGAAGATGGGATACGAGTGTATCTGACATTGACACGGTAGTAGATCTACAATTCAGACTATCATGTTTCTGTACCCTGATTACTGTTCAAATCCAGTTATACCAATATCTTGCTACGATCCGAAGCCTCAATGTAACCCCTCCAAATAACTAACCAACCTCTTCTTAATAACCACACCGACCAACTTCCCCGTGCCCTCCTCCACCACACAGAGGAACCTAAGCCCCAACTTGGCAAACATCTCCACTAGATACTCCATCGGCGCCTTCGCACAGATGGTCAAGGGCGTCCTATCCACAAACATGGAAAGATCGAAATCTTCCTCATCGGCATCACCCAGGAGTCTAACCTCCGCATCCTCTGGAAAAAGCTCCCCGACTTCCTTGAGGCCGAACTCCAGCTCCCCTTCCGCAATATAGCCCTGCAGCATCCCATTCTGCACGAGCACCAGTCCGGCATCCATAAGCCCCCTCCGATGCAACAGATCCAGTTTCTCCTGCAACACTGTCCGGGGAACCATATTCGTCTTCCCCACGACAACCGTGATCTCCCTCATCGTCTGCTCGGGCGGAATCAGCTCCTCGACAAGATGGTTCTGCCGCTGCACGACGTGCAAGTTGTGATCGAGATCCAAGAACGGATGACCCATGACGTTCTGCGCGAGGTCGTAGATGCCCTCCTTCCCGATCGCGTCGGCGACCCATTTGGCGACGAGGATCGCGATCATGTGCGGGACGATGTATTCCAGCTCGCCCGTGAGCTCGAACATGATGACGCCGAGGGAGATGGTCATTCTTGAGACGCCGGCGAGGAAGCCTGCTGCGCCAACCATGGCGAAGATGCCGGGCGAGATGTCGGGGATCCATTGGCCGAGGAGGCGGCCGAAGAAGGCGCCCGCATCGAGGGCTGGGATAATGACGCCGGATGGTACTTTACATCCGAAGGTTATAGTGGTGAGGACGAGTTTGGCAAGCGTGCCGTAGACGAGCCAGCCTATGTAGGAGTTGTTGCCGTCTGTTCTCGCTTCATTTTGACAGACCCACGTGTTGGAGGAGTGGTTATCACGGCAGTCAACCAGGAGATTGCGGATGATGATGTCGCCGGGCTCGCGGGTTAGGGGGTTGGGGAATTGGATTAGGGTTGTGGCGAGAACGACGAGGAAGACCTCGAAAACGGGGTAGTTCTTGATGATTGCGTATTTTCTGAACCATTTGCTCCACATGAAGTTGAGTTTACAGAACAGACCGCCAAAGATACCACCAGCGACACCCAGGACAACGAATACGAGATAGTGTACTGCGTTATACGATGTGCCATAGTTGGTCTCGAACAGGACGAGTTTCCCAGTTCCAGTAGGGTTCAAAGCTTTTAGCACCATTGCGGCAATAAGGGAGCAAAGAAAAGCTCGCCATAAGACTTTGCGGGGAAAGTAGGTGCTAATTTCTTCATAACTGAAGAGTACTCCTCCAATGGGTGCACCAAAAGCGACGCTCAACCCTGATGCGCATGCAGCGGAGAGAAGTTCACGCATTTTTCTGCCATTATTTCGGTATTTAGGGAACCACATCCCCACAAGATATCCAACGCACGTAGAGATGTGAACGAATGGACCTTCTTTACCCAAGCACATTCCTGTTGCAACAGCAAATATAGCACCGAATCCCTTTACAACCAAGACCTTCAGATCCAAAAAGTTCGGTATTACAAAGCCAGACAGGATTGTTTTGATCTCAGGTATGCCCGATCCAGCGGCCATATACAGAGATTTACCAGAGGTAACAGGTTGTGGTGTAGTATCCATCCCGTGCACTTCATCTCCTTTGCCAGGTGACACTGCTGGTAATGATCGTTTCGTCAACATTGTGGCGCTTGAACTCATGATACCAAAGGCCAGGGCCCAAGCGACGTATATGGCAAAGGATGATGTATATCTATCTGTCCAGACGTGGAAGTTCTTACAATCATCTCCAAGCTCCGAGTTGAGCCTTAGAAATGGAGTTTTCTCCTCACAACAAGCCTCCCTACTGAGGAGGGGATTCCTGGTACAATATCCGAACTTCCAGTCTGATACTGTAGCTTCTGCTACATCGACGACGAAGGCTACGCATGCTGTGAAAATACCAATAAACACAACGGCAATCCAGCCGGAGCATGAGTCAAGCAGCGAGATGATCCCATACCGGAGACCTTTTCGAGAATGGACGATTCTATACCGATACGAATCTTTAACCTGACGAACGGTATTAGACTTAGGAGAAATTCTAAGAGACTAGAAGTTTATACAAGGTCATGTAGCCAATCGATAGTGGTATAGTCATTATATGGTAATCTTTCACCCACTGTAGAAGCAGCAAGTTGTTGTTCCTCTTTTGATACCGCAGATGCTGCAATTGATTGTGCTGAAAGGACTTCATCATCGTGCTGTAACTGGCTTAATCGGCGGTCGTGGGGAGGATGTAGGAGAAGGCCAGTCCGCTCATTTGCAGACTCAATGTCTTGATGGGACATGTTTTACAGGATATGTCACCATATGGCCGACAGGATATCGGGTGTAGCTGAAGCTTGGGGAACATGATGGGAATTAGAGAACAGTTTATATTTGAAGTAAATAATAAGGCAGCTATGCAAGTGTGCAGATCCGCGGCAGAGTGAATACAGTAAACAGCTTCCTTATCACTGACGCCGTGGAGAAGAGAGGGCTGATATTATTAGATCTATCGAGCTTTATCTGTGGCAGGATGCTGTGGCTTGATAAGGTGATATAGATAAGAATCATGGTCACGTGACATAACCCATTGGGGCAGGACGGGACGGAAACGTGACCACACTACCGTATTTCGTAATTCGTCGTCCCCAATTTCAATACGGTACTGGACTGTTTCTGTTACAGTACGATACATCCTACTGTCAATTTTGATACCACTGTGTATCTCACACCCACAGACGACGCAAATACTCGAGAAGATCATTACTTTGAAGGGCTGCGACAAGAGGAAATGAAAACATACCATGTCTCGGCATTACGAGTCCCCACCGCCACTCGAATGCTCTCACGTGCCAGGCACACGCGACAACCACTGCCGTGCTTAATTCGTCCTGACCGCCCAGTTATCAAGCACGGTTACTACTAATATTTATCCCAAGTGTAGATTGTTTTAAGCACTCAATACATTGTCAGCAGAAGAACTGATTAGAGAAATTTTACAAGCTAGAAAGAGAGACATCGTAGAGTTCAATTGCACTTAGAATTGCGTTTTAGGTTCGTCAATAGCCCCATCATGGTATATTCTTACATGTGAAAGCACCACATGAGCAAGTGGATTGGTTCCCCTCTATCGGGTCTGCTTATGGCTAACACATCTATTATGACTATAGACAATATCCTCTAGAAGATGATGAGTCTTTCCTCCGATGCTGTACCTATCAGGCATATACCCCTTTCCTACTCTCATGAAGAGTCAAGAAAATCTGCCCTTCGCCTGATCCTAACCCTCAGACCGGACTGGGAGGATACTCAGGACCTAATTGAGTTCGTCAGATTTAAGGAGGGCATAACCAATACTGTATGTTGTTTACAACCGGGGTGATGCGTACGTCAAGACCTGACTGAAGCAGCAGTTAACGGGTTAAATATAGTTACTGAAAGCCATACACAAGGAACCTGGGAAGTCCGAAGAAGATATAGACAATGAAGCTATTCTACTTCGGGCATATGGCAATGGTACTGCTGTGCTCATTGATAGAGATGGTTTGTACCCCTGAACACGCCTGGACTATGACGAAGCTAACATTATTGATATAGGGGAAACATTGTCGCATTCGCTTCTCGCTAGCCATAACCTCGCTCCTTCTCTCCTAGCTCGCTTTGAAAATGGTCTACTCTACAAGTATATCCAGGGTACAGCCTGCGCACCAGAGGATCTCCGCCGCCCCGAGGTATGGAGGGGAGTTGCTCGAAGAATAGCAGAATGGCATGCAACTCTACCAGTCACAAAAATCACATCTCCTCCACCCAGTACCGACGCTCCCACCGGACGACCTAAGCCTCTCGCAACCCTAGACGACGCACCTCCACCTAAACCCGGGACCAGACACAACAGAACCCCCAGCGTCGTGACCGGCAAACCCGAGCCTACCGTCTGGAGCGTAATGCAAAAATGGATAGCTGCCGTCCCCACCAGCACCCCCGAAGAAAAGTCCCGCCAAGCAACCCTCTCCAAAGAACTCGTCTGGCTCGCCCGCACCCTTGGCGACACCCCCGGCATCCACTCCGCACCTTTAGTCTTCGCCCACTGCGACCTCTTGAGCGGTAATGTCATCATCTCACCCCCGTCACAATCCACGCCCACCCCCTCCCGTCGCTCCTCCCACTCCAGCGCCTCCTCCACCCCGACCCCGCAAGTGACAACCGTCTCCTTCATCGACTACGAATACACGACCGCAGCCCCCGCCGCCTTCGACCTTGCGAACCACTTCGCCGAATGGGGCGGCTTCGAATGCGACTACGCCGTCCTCCCCACCCGGTCCCAGCGGCGGGACTTTCTGAAGGAGTATTTGAGGGCGTATAACACGCACCTTGCCCGCGCGCCCTCGGAGCACGAAACAGAGGGAGAGTTGAGGCGGTTGGAAGAGGAGGTCGATATGTTCAGAGGCGTGCCGGGGTTTTATTGGGGTATTTGGGCTCTCATTCAGGCCACGATTAGCCAGATTCATTTTGATTATGCCGCTTATGCTGAGGTTCGGTTGGGGGAGTATTGGGCGTGGAAGAGGGAGGAGGGTGTGGATGTGGTGGAAGGGGAGGGCGAGTCTCGGCATCGGCTGAGGGAACGGAGATGGCGGGAAGAGTAGGTAGGCGATGCTTTTGTGAGCGGGACCCGGAGATTCGATCCATAGCCCGGTTCCCCCGGCTTTTCAACATCCGGGGACGCGGCGGTGGGTCGAGGACAGTTACGCATAGCACGTACGGGTCGGGTGACAGGGAGATATTCCACAATCACCAAGACGAGAAAGAGCAAATAAAAATAAAAAAGTGCAGAAATTGGAATGAGTGAGGGTGGTTTGGGAGTGGTATTCTTTTTTTTTTTTTTTCGACGATTAGATCAGCGATGACTAGTGTCTTCAACGACAGATACCCCCCTTTCTACGCATGAGGTAGGAGAAGCGTAGAATTAAAAATTAAAAGTTGTGTGGATTATGACAGATATCGCGGGTTTTGCTTCGTGCGAGTTTGATAGAAACATATATTAGATCGGGTTAGATTAAGTTTACCTCCTACCTTATTCCTCCCGGCGTACAAAGATCTTCTGGCGCGGGAAATATATGACAGTGACGGAATACAACACGCGCCAATCTCCAAACTCCGGAGCCCCCATGCGAACAAACGTCGCGATCAAATCCGCCCCATCCACGCCAGATACAAAGTCCCTACAAAAATCTCACAAAACAGCAAAAATCCCATCACTCTACCCCCTCACCCACTCCATCTCCCCCACAAACCCACTACTCTCCCCCTGCATCGCAACCCCCACCCCAACGCCCACAAACCCCTCATCCCAGCCCTCCCCGCCCAGCGTAGCGTCCAAATTCAGCAGGGCGTCGAAATCCGCCTGCTCGAGTTCGGGGAACGGCATGTCCGGGGTGGCGGAATCAGGCGTATCAAGGTCTTCCGGTATCATGTTCGCGGAGGTGATGAGCTGGGCGTGGAGACTGAAAGGTTGATGTTGGATGATCGCCTCATCCTGCTGTTGCTGAGACTGGCAATGGGGGATGGAAGAAGCAGTAGACTCCCCGCTCGAAGGCGGCGTGGACGCGAGGAACGACTCGAGGCGCTGCGCCACTTCTTCGTCGGAGACGGGGTGGACGGCCGCGTTGGAGGGGTGGAGGAGGTCAGTAGCGGAGCCGGAGATGGTGGGTTCGGGCGGTGGGGTGAGGGTGTTGTGGGCACGGTGGAGGGCGAGTTGCTGGAGATCGAGACGGCGGCCGGCGTCTACGAGGTCTTCTACCGTTTGGATGTGGCGGGGTTTCTGTGCGGGGTGGATGGGGGAGGGTTGGGATGCTGGGTGGAAGGAGGGGAGGTGGATGCCTGCTTTGCGGATGGCGGCTTCGAGGAACGCGGTGGAGTAGTCCGCTGCGGCGTATAGTTCGCGGAGCTTGCCCATGACTTGCATGCACTGGTAGAAGCCGCGGAGGGAGTTGCGACGAGTTTCCTCATCAGGCGCTTTGATGTCGAGGAGGTGGATGATGATAGCGGGGAGTAGGACGGTAACGCCGGTTGTGGGAAGGTAATGAACGAGGTTTAGGGAGTCAAGATTTGTTGCCATTGATGTGATAGCGGAAGCTGCACGTCTCACCGCACGTCTCGACATGTCCAACATCTCAGATCCTACGCCTGTAGGTGTGCTTACTGGAGAAGGTTGAAGGACCTGTGGACGATGAAGTGCGGATAAAGTCGTATAGAATACCATGTGGAGAAGAGAGCGGTGAAGATCCACAGACGTGCTCCCACTAGAGGTTTCGTAATATTGAGCTTCAGGAGGTAACTCATCCACCCAAGTCTGAAGCAGATCATCACAGAGTTTTACTTCGCACGTTTCAGGATCCAGTTTCTTGGGTAGGAGCATCATAGTCGTCCGGTCAGCTAAGAGTTGGCTATTGTTGTTAAGGACGCAATATTGCTTTGAGAGGACGTGACTAATGCATAAAGATAGTTTGGCTTTGGATATACACAATATCGCCAGCGTCCGCTGAAGATCGACGTTTCGGGCAACAGCACAGTCTGCAGGGACGCATGATATACTGGCTGGGATGGCGGCAATCTCAAAGTCATTCAAAGTAAGCATCGGTACATCGTAATCTTCGCTCTTTATCCTAGTTGGTCTTCGCATTCCAAGGGCGATAAGTCGATCACGCATATAGGTGGACCACCAAATCCTCTTCCATAACTTCACTCTCTTCACGTCCATATTCGATCGTTCAGGGTTCCTGTGAAGACCGATTGTGTGGGCAACCGAAGTCGCAACGCCCATCCAATGCCATGTGTCCTTCTGGTCATCCGGAGTCTCATAGTAATAAGTTAGAAGTAGTATAGCTTGAACAAGTACTACACGATCTGACTCGTAATCAAAGTCGTAGAGTAACTTTGGATTGTTAGTTATCTTGCACAGTAATACGTATATTACGACGGGGCACATAACACATACCCTGACTTTTTGGAAAAAATCCTTCCTAGCCTCTTTCCGAGATAAGTATCCAGCATTTCGAAGATGTTGCATATCAACAAAAGCTGACCCGGCGAACATTACGGCTTGAAACAGAATCAAGCTGATCCTCCCCGCGCTACCATCGGTACGGTCGACAACGGCAAGGAAGTCATGCAGATCCAAAAGAGGCATGTACGGATGTACAAATTCGATATACGCTCTAAGTAATTCATTCCGTAAGCCATTGGCCGGCGTAGTCAAAGCTCCTTTCTTCTCCAGATACGCAATTTCGTCCGGTCCGATACGGGTGGGTAGAGATTTGATGTAAAATGGCAAACTGGCCGTTATTGCCACTTTCGGCGAATATTGCGAGAAGGCAGGCGCTGGTGTACCAGATGGTAGTCGGCCGTATCCTAACATGCCGAGGTTGCTTTGCGATGATATTGACATGCGACGGTTGATAACCCCTTGCTGGAAACCGAGGTTGAGCTTATGGCCATGACTTTGGTCTATATATCGTTCACATATTGATTAATTCTTTCCTCTCTCCATCTTCATTCAGGTTTATAGGACTTACAGATGGAGTGAGGCACATGTTCAGACCGTTCCTGGTCATGTGATTTCTGAGTTGGTGTTGTTGAGGTCGCAGTGCTACCGGCAGAGCTATTTCCAAGCTGGGACAAGCCGTCTAATGCATCTCTAGAGGCAAGCTTGCGATTGGCATGAACATTATCCGACGCAGCAACGTCAGAATGATTTTCTTCGTCTTTAGTCCATTTTCTGTGACAGCAAGTCAGCCATCATATTTGAGCATTTTATCCATACTCAGAATTGTGTTAGGCGATGAAAATGTAGTAGCTCCATTTGCCGATGCCTGCAGTTGCATGTGAACGGTAGTTACCCCAGACATCCTCCGCTGTGGAGTCCACCAGGTCTTATCGCATCTTGAGGCATTTTCCAACTTTCCAATTTTCCAATCTCTTGACCCAAGTATCAGACTGGACGGATGAATGAGACCTGACTCACTTTCTTCTCCTGCTCTCTGAAACGATGCATTCAACTTCATCCAGGCGGCAATTCGTGCAAGGTGCTCCATGCTCTGTGACATTGCATCGGACTTTACGTGCTCTGCAACACTGGCATGCTTTGGCTGCTCTCCTCTTTACTGATCTCCCATGACCAGGGCCGTGACCGTGACCATCGAGTCCAGCAGCAGTGACCTTTCTTTTTGGAGATGTCGAAGGGGCGGCTGCTTGCTCCTGGGAATCTGAATGGGATGTGGTATCCGACATATTTGTCTGAAAACGATGGTCGAGTCTGCTTTGATTCGCGGGGACACAGCGGAGTATTTTGTAACAAAGGGGTAGAAATCAAAGTCGGCGCATAGCCAAAACAGATGACCGAGAGGGGAGGGGGAGGGAAGTGGTTATGTAGTCAGAGGTGTCCAGAGAGGTCCACCAAGGTTTCTAAGCAGTCTATGGCCCACTTCGACATGAGATATACGCAAAATAGGATCGTGCATCTTCAAGTTGGATCACAATCGTTGCAATTGTGGGGTTTAGAACGGATGGACCCTAGAATAACGTGAACTGCTCCCCGGATTGACGGAGCAAGATCGATGTTTAGAGCAAGTCGAGCAACTAGACACGAGCTAGCCTTCGCCTTCAACAGTTCTTGGACTCTTGAACCAGGACATTATTCGGTGATTCCGGGAGACATCGGGAATAGTCCGAAGGACCGTTACCGCTGTCGTTTAGATACTGGTGTGTCAATACTTCAGCAGCTGTGAGTGTAATCTTCTCTCTGTGTAGAACCAGCGTCCTATCAATATTCCTGTAAATAGTCTATAATCTCCATGATACAAATTTTTGTAAAACTCTAGCATCTGAAGTTCAGCCTCAGATCGCTTCAAAATATCGAGTCGCGCTTGTCTTAACCTCATGCTTCAAGTCTTCAACGCCTCGAATCATGCACATGCATCGTAATGCGTCCCTTGGTCCCTCGATGGAGGATAGCTTAAAACTCAGGTGAGAAGTATGAAGGGCGGAATATCGAGTCATGAGAAGTGCTGTAAGCACGCAAGATCTTGAAATGATTGGCTTAAAGCAGGATGAAGCCCAAGGAAAATCAAGACGGGGCGGAATTCTTCGCTACGCCCCTTGGCGGGTAAAGGTTTCCAAACTATGCTCTGGGCGCCGCCAAAGGACAACCGGAATTGCCGTATGCGGTTGAAACCTTTCATATGATCATCGTTGTGATCAAGCATATGCTTCCTGCCCTGAAGCAAGCACGTTGCAACTGTGACGAACGTGTTTGAGCCAGGGTGAAGTTTATCTCAACCTCCCGGAAGATGCTGATTGTTGTTGCCATGACGGCAACAGAACTACGCCTCCATGATGGCAAACTATCTCAGTCTCCTCTGTTTTGCTTACTGTAGAATCTATTCAAGGTAAAGTTATAGTCAGCCTAGACGAACTCGTATCATAAGGAGCCAAGTTGATACTGAGGCCTACTTCGACAAAACTTGCAAAACCGGGGCATGGGCAAACTATATCTCGCTTACCCCAAACTTCGATCCAAAGGATCAGCAGTGGGGTAGTCTCGCCAAATAACGATATAGGATAGCGTGATGCACTCACTACTAGGACGACAATGCAGATCATGTCTCCAGGGGACCATCATACTGGCGTCAGATGTTGAATTGAAATTCTTGTTCTATGAACCATGGCCTCTTCTGGACACTCACCAGGAGTACTGAGAGGCACATGATTTCGGATGGTTGAATAACGATTATACCGATATGAGAGGGAGTACCATAACTAGCTTCGTCCACTAATACTAGATAGACGCAGCAAGCAAAGCGCCGATAACTTACTCAAGCTGACCCTTAGAGAAAGGCCTTCCAGGCTACTGTATGAGCGTTAACTGATTCATTAGTTCAAGGTACAGACCGCACATTGAAAATACCCAAAATCCATCGTGCGCTCTAAAACTCGACTATGCACGCGGACCTTCTGGATCCGACTTCTTCACAGACTGAAGCTGTTACCATCCGGCGTCTTCAGCGATAAGTATACTCAGAAGCCGGCCCCGGGGCATGGCGCAATCGGAAGGGCTGTCCCCACAGCTTCTCCCTTCATCTTGAACAAATGCTGTCTCACGGCTGAAATTTGAGCATTGGTTTTCGCCGAGTTGCTTGGATTACCGTAATGCATCGTGTTTCCGTCCGCATGGTCGACATATTTTGAGCAATCGGGAACTGCATGGCCGAAAAGGGACCACAGATGATCTCCGACAACAACCGGTTGACTCTTATTCTGCTGAGCCTCAACGACCGCAAACCAATCTGTCAAGGGTGCCGCGCTCTGAGAATTTCCAGTCCACTCGTACTCACCCGCAATATAAGTCTTACTAGCTGCTCCTACGGCCGCGATATCAGTGGTCAATTTTGGGATATTTGCAGGCCAAAAGTGATTCGAATAAATGTCCACGGTGGTGATCTTCAGCGCAACTTTTTGTATACCGTAAGTTCCGTCGACAACGAGTTTTGAGGGACCTAGTTCTTTGATATATGCCGATATGTCCGTTGTCCATGTAACGGGGACATTGAGGTCCTGGAATACTGCTCCACCAAGCTCATTCCCGGTTTCGTAGGCAACTATTGTTGGATCTTCTGCGTAGGTTAATCCTGTGTACGGATTGACGTGGGTCAGGAGCGTTCTGATGTACTCTTTAAAATCATCCACGATGGTCCGGTTGGTGTAAAATTGCATGACCGCAGGATCTGTTGGAAGCGTAGTCCTAACATTGATACCTCGCCATCGAAGGAAATTATATCTCCCGCCATGGTAATAATCATAGTTATCGGTCAAGGGAACAATAAGCCTAATCCCATGTTCTCTAGCCTGATAGACCGCCCAGTCAATAGCCTCAAAAGCAGCTTCGTTCGTCTGTCTTAAGGTTGGCCATAGACTCAGAGGATTTCCAGTGCTGACTCCTAGGGTGTGGCTCCTGATAGTCGTTGCCCCTAATACTTGGAGAACGTTCATGATCTCGGTCACACGCCCTTTGGAGGGATAGCTAGCCTTAGTAGGCTCGTAGTAAGGTTCTCCAGGAGTAGGTCCCACGTTCTCATCGAGACCAAGCCAGTACACGTTGGCTCCGGATGCGGTCCATCTCTTCCCGTTGAGCTGAAGCTCGGAGCCATTTCTTACAACTGATGAAATTGCACCTAGCTGTGCTGCGACACTTGAGACGAGTAAGACTGAAAGTAGCTTCATAGCTAGTAACATAAATGAAGAGGGTGTCATCAATTCAAGGAAGGAATTTACTAGGACGAAGAGACAGAAGGGAAACAAACAGAGAATACTCGCATTATATAACCTTTTTATGTCAATAGTGATGTTCAAGTCATCTCGTATTCATTCCCACCGCTTTGAGTAGCTGAATTTACATCAAGCTCGCCATAGACTTTGTCCGCTAAACTGTATATTAGCATTGTCGAAATCCAATGGTTTATTCGGGTTGATTTGTTTGATTAAGAACAGTATATAAGTTTATACTCAAGAAGGTCCGGAGAGAACATGTCCGTCATTATGCCGGGCCCACAGTTTAGAGACGAAGTAGATCCATGGATGCTTAATCAACATACCCCTGTTGTAGCAGACTATAATTAATTGCAGCCTTTTACAGGCAAGAACTTCGTTGAGAACGACCACCTTGACCACCTTCGAATTCCTGATAACTAGAGGAATTGTGATATCGTTGACCTGTGTAGCTGTAGTCAGTTTCTATGAACCACACAGCCAGCGGATTCAAAAGACATGCCCATATCCACATAAAAGGATTGATCACTGTTTGCATTCCGTTCGGGATGTTTATGGTTATAGTTTCGAAGATCCCCTCGGTCTTTCCATTTCTTTCATCTTAGTCTGGTAATTTTTCACAAGCTGCCTTACTGCAAGATCCAGCATCACGTCCTCCGAACCACCTGGTATTCTTATGCCTGGTACTTCTCTATATATCTCTGAAAAAGGGGTTAGCATTAGAAGATATCAGTAAAATATTCGTAAACCTACTTTCTGCAATCTCACCCTGACCTGTCCTAGTGTAGCCGTTTCCTCCGAACAACAACACTGCGCACTGAGCGCATTCGTTCAAAACGATACCTGCTTGTGCTTTGCATAAAGCTGTTAAGCCCCCTAATTCAATATCTGCTACAGACTTCGGTAGTTTTGTCATTTGGTAGACAAACTGCTCCACCCATGCCCACTGACTGTCGAGCAAGGCACCGCATTTCGCAAGTCTGTGTCTTACCACGGGTTGTTCGATTAAAGTTTTTCCAAATGCTTCTCGCTTCATAACATATTCAAAGGCTGCGCTTAGTGCCACCCTAGCCTGTCTTGTAGCTCCAATGGCGATGGTCAACCTCTCGTGGTTGAAATTCGTCACTTGATATCAAGTTAGCCCGCGTACAAGGTCCAAAGATAACTAGATGACACTTACTGACATATTTCATGCCCATACCTTCCGTTCCGATCAAGTTTTCTACGGGTACTTTCACATCATCTAGCTCAATGAACGTTGTCCCTGCTGATATTTGACCAGAAACTTTCAGTCTTCTCATATTGACACCAGGATAGTTCTTCAATGGTACAACAACCATTGAAAGTCCGCCAGGTCCGGGGCCGCCAGTCCTCACAGCCATTGTAGAGTAGTCGGTCCAGATACCATTGGTTATCCATTTCTTCGTGCCATTGATTATATAGTGTTTGCTATCTTTGGATTTGACCGCTGTAGTAGAAATATTGGCCACATCGGAGCCTGCCTCGGGTTCTGTAATTGCTATACATGACCTCTTCTTTCCTGTAAGTAGCTCCGGGAGGAATCGTTCCTGAACTTGCTTATTGGCGAATTTGATCAGTGGAGGTACGCCGAAGGCCATGCCGGTGGTTAGGGATCCCGAAGGACCTGCTAATCCTGATCGCGCCATCTATGTATACCGTCAGGTTCCATTGTCGAGCTATCTTCCACTACACAGGGAGACCCACCTCGTCGGCATATATGAGAGTGTGAAAGTAGTCGAAATTCTCAACCTTCAGCCCACCAGGAAGCTCCCTTATACCAACTTTATGTAACCATTCCACCGGAAGGGGAGCTCCAATGCTTGGAATAAGCATATTTCCCTCTGCGAATTTCTCCCAAACATGGTCAGGTACTGTCTCTTGTGTCTCCCATTCCAAAGCATGTTTAAGCAGGTTATCTTCTATAAATTTCCGGCAGGTCTTTTGCCAGTCGCGATGCGATTCGTTGTAGTATGGGGAAGGGAGCCCGCATAGGTACGGAGGTTCGGAGAACGGAATCTTCGACGGTGATGACATGGCTAACTTGTGGAGGGGAAATACGAACCTCTTCTCCAAAGTCAAAGTAGGTGTTCCTGTGTTGAGTATTTTGGTTATCTGTACCTACTTCAACTGGATTATGGTAAAATACTACCCCAGATTCCATCTCCAGTTCCTCGGTTGGCGGCATCCGTCGGCAGATTTGTCATCCGCGTTCACATGTGCTCGGGCCCATGTACAGTTACTATTATTAGAATAGTGCACGAATTTGTCCTCTCAAGTATAGAGGTGCAGGTGAAAAGATAACGTAGCTACACTGACGGTTCTTCCGGTATTGGTACTGATTGTGCTCGAAGGTCTAATTTGACCATATCCCCGTACAATGGTTCTACGGGCTAGTCTATCATAGAAAACACAAGTCCCCTGACGTTCAACTCGTTTCAATACCATATCTCTTCAAAGTCTCTTTTCCGGTTGTGACTTTTAGTCCGATGCTGTTGAATGATTAGTCCTAGTCAGATAATATAGGTTAGGTAGTAATAGCACTTACCGCGCATCCAACTCAAAGGTTTCCCACTCGGTAACCTTTTTCAACCAGCTCGAACATTCAATCAGTATATCTTGGTTAGAGGACGTTCTACTTTTGGTAAGGGACATTTTGTTTGGGTTAGGAGACGGCTCGCTCTGGTCAGGGTATGTTTTCTTTGGGCTCGGGGACGAGTTGTCATACTCCTCCCAAAGGATTGCTGCCATCTCATAGTGGGCGCAAGGACATGGCCAATTATCTTTCAGAACCCCTTTGAATTCGTGCCACTCTTGTCCGATAACTTCTTGCTCTAGGAGTTTTTTCGCCTCCTCCGTCCTTTCAAGGTTGCGTAAGGCAGTAGCTTTCAATACTGCCTGGATTGCACGTTCATCTAATGGTTCTTTCTCCCATTGGGTCTTGTTCTGGTCAGAGCTCGACCAGGACAACCGTTCTAAGGAATCTTCCAGTTGCTCTTTTCTCATACGCTTATATCCATTCCAGAAATATATCATCTCCTCTACCGGACTTACCCCGATCGCGTCGATAAAGTCTACACCCCATTGTTGCGCCCGTTGATCCCATTTTTTTACTTTACGGTCCACGAAAACGTCCATTGGTAATTGCCGTGCCATAAAGCGCTTCTTACCTGTGTATTTTGGTACTTCGCGGAGAAGTCGTTCCGCTTCTGTGGCGTGTTTTTCCTACGCGATTTTAGTAGATGTATAAAAGAACATCAGGGTTAAGGTACCCACGGCTTTTTCTGGTTTATCCACCTTATATTTTCGATACAGTTCGACATGGGCGACCCCGGCATTATAATAGTACAAACCGTGAGACCAGCTATTCAGAGATATGCACTGTAAGATTTAGCAAGATTTACCAAGTTGACAAATTATAGTAAATTTACCTGTATAAATGATTTAGAACACTCCTCGTAGCTGTGCATAAACATGCAGTTCATACCCTTTTCAAACACCCCCAAAGCTTCAACCTGCCTCAACGGGCTCTTTTCCTGACCTGACAATAGATCGACAGCTTTTTCCAGTTTATGATTCCCTGCTTGCATTCTCGCATCTTCCAATAACCATAAGTGACTCTTAGGATATCGTTGTCGCATAGTGTTCAGCAGCTCCGCACATTTTTGCTTTGGGTATGCGCTGTCTCCAGATTTCGGTAGGATATCACATACGCCAACGAGGTTATGATAATACCCTAGTATCATTAGACCAGCCAAAGCTCCATTGATATTCTCAAATTTGCTCGCTTGCCACAGCATGGCGATTCCTCTTTCTCGGTCTCCTTTGAACCCGACGATTTTCAGCAGGGTTGCAAAGGCGGGAGGAATCATTGAAATGATGAGGAGCAGCAAACCATAGCATAGATTCGATCCAGAATGGATGAACAGGTCAACTGGATTCTCTCCAAAAATGTCAGCATCCACACCTTCTGTTAAATGACCGCTTGTAAGCCCTGTCGATGGCGAATATGTGGACTGTGGAACCATTTCCGGTTCGAGCTTTAGTGGCTGGTCTCCGATCAGATTTTGTTTCTTGTCTTCGCTTTCTCCATTCTTGTGGGTATCAATTTCGAGATGTCCCATGTAAGTAGTAGTGGATGCAGCATCACCGTGAGTCTCGTCGGCATCGAAAAATTCGTCTTCATCATCACCATCTTCATCTTCATCGCGTGACAAAGATCCTCTCCAGCTCCGGTCTGAGCTATTGCCGAAATACTTCGAGGGACTAGGACTCCGCACTTGTGATGATTGAGCTGCTGAGGACTTCGAAGTTGATAAAGACAGATTTGACCCTGTTGTTGGTCTAGAAGACATTGTTTCTCGCGGTGTGTTTGTATTACTGCTTTGGGTGACGTATCTTCTCTCCTCTTCCATAATGGCATCAAGGGTGATAAATGCTTTCCTCAGTTTGTAAAATCCCTTTATGCTCTCAGTCAAGCTTTCAGTCAAAACAGCTACAACTGCACTCATTAGCTGGGCCTCCGCACTACATAGAGCATACTCGGTTCCCGCCGAGTAAATAGAAGATTGGCGGCTTCCTGGATCCCGTTGTGCTCTTCTTTGTTGGTCGTATGCGGTGCTCTCCGCATCAGCTAATTTCTCTGATGCTGCATAAAGTGTCAATCGTGGTGGAACGAAATTGTTCAGGATCTACATACCTTCTTTCATAATTTCTTGTTCAAAACCTAAAGTAGCCCGTAGGAATACCACAACCCCCTTACCGAGCTAAGGAGACAGCTCATTAGCACTGTTCACTCTTAGCCTGATTGATCTCCAAATCTCAGGCGGGACAATGATATATTCAATCGAGTGATACATACCTTATGAAAGGCGGAATTCCCTTCTGACAGAAGTTTTTCTGCTTGATCGACATCATCGTTCATGATGTGTGAGACCGCTCGCATGGCGTTCTCAAGCTCCTGTGGCTCTTTCAAAGAGTCTAAAGATTTCGTGGAGCTATGAGGTTTCACTCTTGTTCCTAACCATCCTCGTAGACTCATCCTGCAGTATCAGCCTCCGGGCTCAGCCGGTCAATTATTTCTGAATTAAAAGATGGGAAAGACAAGATTGACTTGTTATGAGTGAAAATTTCTAATGCTTTGTGTCATTTATCTTACAGCTTCAATTTAATCATTTATATATCCACAATTGAAGAAAAGACGTGAGTCTCGGTGATAATGCCACCAGTGCTGACATCGGAGCTTACCTTAGCAACGCTAGGTATCGTGCTTACCTTTACAAAACCTAGCGACATCCCCTGCCGCACATCACTGCAGTAACACCACGAAACAGATTGATTTGACTTTAAATTGAACGCCACGCGAAGCTTAGGAACAAAGCTTGGGGTCAATGCAGATTCCAACCTCTTTCTCCGCCTCCATAACTGAATGGCGACCTCGATAACCCAAAACAACCTCCGCGAAGACTCGCGTCGTGTACGAGGTCTGGAGTAAGACTCTAAAGATTCTCTTAAGTTCCTCTTAAGTCTCGTGCCTACGTATTGGCTAGTATATAGGGAGTATATAATGGAATATGCCACTTATTAGGTATACCAGTCCCTAGATTTTGCAGATACAAAGGTATTACCCAGGGTCTGAGCTGGTTAAATATTGGAAGATTTTCTCATACTGCGGAGTAAACCAGACAGTAGAGATAAAAGGTAATGACCAAAGTGGAACATCAGAAACAACTTTCAAACTGAACAATATCTGAGAATATAAGCTTATATGTCGTTGTTTGAACAAAGAAAAGCACACACGCGCGCTTAACATGGTGTTCCGTGCACCTCTCGCGCTTGTCAAGCGCTCACTCTTCTCAAGCTTCCTATCAACTTCCATACCTCGAACCCAATAATCTCACCCCAACAACGCCTTCCACACCCTATACTCCGTCAAACTACCACAATGTCCGGCTCAGTCCAAGCCTCCTCCACCACCGCGAAAGCGACCGTCAACGACACCAAAGACAACGGCGAAACCCCCAAAGAGCAGCAAAAGCCCGCGACACAGCTCGAGGAAGACGACGAGTTCGAGGACTTCCCCGTAGAAGGTGCGCCACAGCCTCTATCCCTTTCCCACCCTATCCCCTGAATCCCCGATTTCCCTTCATAGTGCGAGAAAGTGGTCCAGTTGGGTTAAGTTTTTGCTGACTTTATGGCTGGCGCAGACTGGACGCAAGAGGAGACAGAGCTGCCGTCCGGCTCGACGCATCTGTGGGAAGAGAGCTGGGATGACGATGATACGAATGATGAGTTTTCGCAGCAGTTGAGGTGAGTGGGTCCTGCTTGTTCGGTAGGAGCACACGGTCTGCCATATATATCTGCAATAGGGCAGAATAGCTCACAGCTTCGCTATAGGGAAGAGATCAAGCGATCCGCGAAGAGCTCGTGATTGTGCACCGATTCGGGTGAAATATTGAAACCTTGGGGTTATGGATGACTGTATGATCACCATAAGATCGATAACTAGTCCTACCACAAAATGCTATTCCCACAAAGAAGGGTTATAACGATACGCAAAATGGTAAAAGGAGTGCATTTTGCATTGGGCTTTAAAGTATAAGGGTCTAGTTAAATACATATGCGACAAGCATCATAACCTCCACTAAGTCCATTTTCATATCAAAGCTTCGCCAAGTGGCGCGTAGCTTTTAAGTTGATCATGAGCTACTTACTTGAAAGCGCAGTAACACCTGGCAGTTCCTTGCCTTCTAACAATTCTAAGCTCGCACCTCCACCAGTAGAGACATGGCTTAGCTTGTCTTCAACGCCGTATTTAGCAGCAACCGTTGCAGTATCACCACCACCAATGATGACGATCTTACCGCTCTGTGCGGCGTTCACAGCAGCGTCTAACGTCTGCTTAGTACCGTTGGCGAAAGATTCGAACTCGAAAACACCCGGAGGGCCATTCCAGAGGATAGTCTTCGCGTCATCGATGGTTTCCTTGTACAGCTTGATACTCTTCTCGCCGCAGTCCAGGCCCATCCAGCCATCGGGGATACCATCCTCGTCGGTAGCATAGCCGGTCTTTGCGTCTTTGTCAAACTTATCCGCCGTGATATAGTCAACAGGAAGGACGATCTTGACGTTATTGGCTCTAGCTTTCTCGACGAGGTCAGCAACGGTCTTGCTACCCTCTTCGTCAAAGAGACTATCCCCGATCTTGACGTTGTAGATTGTTTTCTTGAATGTGAATGCCATACCACCACAGATGATAAGGCTGTTGACCTTTCCAAGTAGATTATCAATGAGCTGGATCTTGTCCGAAACTTTGGCACCACCGAGGATAGCGAGGAAGGGACGTTGGGGATCTTCAAGTGCTTTGGCAAAGTAGTCCAACTCCTTCTTGACGAGGAAACCGGAAGCCTTCTGGGGAAGATCTACGCCAACCATGGAGCTGTGGGCGCGATGTGCAGTACCGAAAGCATCATCTGGATGCACCATTAGTTTCAATACCTTACTTACGCTTGTAGGTAGGTTTCCTAGTTGTATCAGACTTACTGATATAGATATCGCCCAATGCAGTCAAGCCCTTTCTAAACTCATCCACGGCAGCTTTATCAGCCTTAACCTTCTTGCCGCTCTCATCCTTGCTGCTTCCTTCTTCCTCAATGTGGAAGCGTAGGTTCTCCAGCAGGATGACCTGTCCATCACTAGCTCCATTGACAGTGTCCTCGACCTCTTTACCCACACAATCTTTTGCGAAGATGACCTTCTTGTCCAGGAGCTTTTCTAGCTCTGGTACAACTGGCTCTAAGCTATATTTTGGGTTTGGTTTGCCATTAGGACGTCCAAGGTGGGACATGAGGACTACCGCTTTGGCTCCGTTGTCAATGGCATACTTGATCGTTGGAATTGCTCCCACGATACGCTGGTTATTTGTGATTTTCTTGTCTGAGTCTAGGGGAACATTGAAATCGACCTAAGGGAATTAGCAATACACTTTGGATTACACTCTAAGAATGAATTCTAACTCGTATTAAGACCCGCTTCCCTTTGACGTCAACGTCTCCTATCGCAAGTTTGTTTGAGAGTGACATGGCAGCTGTTTGTTGGTCTGGTTGTCTGAGGAAAGTAAAGTTAGAGTATAGAAAGGATAGGGCAAACAGACTTGTTGAGGGAAAGCAAAGTTCTGATACCTTATATATGATGCCACTAGAGCTTTCTTTAATAAGGCTTGCAGCTTTGGCGGGGTTAGACTATGTGACGAGGGCTTGGTGGGATAATGATGGATTGATGGTGGGGTTTATCTAACCGGGGAGTCTCAACCAGAAAAGCAAAGATGCATAGGTTCAGGGCATCACCAGGTTCTGTTGATCATGATACTATAGATTTTCGTTTTTTACAATCTACTAAGCCCTGCAGTCATCGTCTTATATCGGGTCAGATTGAACACAGTATCCCATCGTGACCTAAGCTACAGATTCATGAAAAGCTAGGTGTAAGAATACGTAGGAACTGCGGAATCTAGGTTCTATTATCCAGTACAGTATAGTACAAAGAGTCGTTTGTGTTATGGTTGAGGTTCCCTTAGTTGTTTCCATCCGTTCCCTATAATGCAACTCCTCTAGTCCAGAATTATATCAATTTACATAAACGCCAGCCCATGCATCTGGTCAGCAGTTGCCAGTACTGATGATAATGACCCATTTTGAAAATGATGATATCCACCAACGCCAATGTACTCTCCAATCTGTATCTGTACAATCAAAGCGGTTGTGAATCATACATCTTCCGCCGAATTTGTTAAAGAAAGATATGCTGTCCAGGCAATACCGACTGTTGATACAAAAGGCTTGAAAACAGAAATTAGCGATTCGCCAACGGATGCTTTATTAATTCACTTACAATCTGGAATTGAAGCGGCAAAATCCTGAAGTTGATCATCTGTACCAACGGCCAGACCATATAGTTGGCCTTCAGGGCGGGAATGTAGACATCCTGAAATTTCCGTGTTACTGCCCGCTTTCCTCCACCTTCCGCAACGGTCATGAACGTGAAAAACCACGCAAGACCTGCAAATGATCAGCGAGAAACAATATTGAGCTATAGAGAGATCTCATACCGATGGGAGCATATATGAACTGATCGCACGCAACCCTCTTCATTGCAGCTATGGTTCCTGCGGTCTTCGTGAGGGGAAAAGCGCGCGATAGAAATCCGTACCACTTAAATTGGATGGGCGTCATTATAAAACCAAACCCCATGAAGCGGATTAACCGCTCAAAGTCGAAAGGTGGAGGCAAAAGAGGGGAATCCGGAATGATTTCTCCAGCAGGCCATGATTTCTTCTTGTCCAGCTCGTGAATTTCTATGGCAATAAAGTCATCTTTCTGAACACCACCAGGCTTCCTGACGGCTCGCTGCCGAATTGAAGTCAAACTTTGTGCCACAGTGTCTGCGATTCCACCAAGAACCTAATAGGTGTGTATTAGCATACATCTAGTTATTTCGGATAGTCATCGAAGGATTTTGACAGGATACGTACGGCGTTTGTGATCATAGTCGTGAGAACTACAAGGGTCGATTAGCACGGTCCTTCCGCTTGATGTGACCAAGTTAAAGAGAAAGCATACGAGGTCTTCTAGCATAGTAGGTGTTAAACCTCCGAACGAGGATAGACACGACCATAATTTGTATTAGGAATAAAGTAGCATGCAGTAGAGGCTGGTAGGTTGATATATGTCAGCGGAATCCTCCAGGTGACGTCCCCAAGACGAGGTAGATGGTAGAAGAATCCGGGGATAGAGTTATCGACTCACAATTTTGCCGTAGATATATCTTCTGTTGAATGCCCTTAGGAGGCGACGGCGTTGACTTTCGAGTTCATCAAGCATGATGGGATGTGTCACTTCGTAAAAGGCGTTGTGGCCAAGCCCGTTCCGTCACTATTTCGCAAACGGGTTGATGCTCAAAACACGACACGAGTAAGGGTAAAATTTATATACAAAGTCGATCGCAGCTTTTGATAATACTAAAAGATGGCGAAAGTAAAGGGAAGGAGAGTAATCTCAGTAATATGTTGGTTTAGTGGAGACTTCCTGTCATGGAGGGTGATGAAGGGTTCTGCTGAAAAACGATTATAAGGCGGAGGCGCTTGATCTCCGCATTTACTGGATCATTGATTTACCTTACCTATGGTGCCGCTTGCCGCAACGCCCATCCCTGGAGTAGAGTGCGCTTCGGTTCCCGTCATATTGCAGGTTTTAAAACGTACAGTACAAGGTAAGATGTTGTTCCGTTCTATGGAAAGATCTCAACCGAAGTCACGTCTCACATTGCTTGGAACCATAAATATTCATTAATCGTCTCATTATCAGCTAGAATCTTTGTCCGATTCTAAGTTAATACTACCGGGTGCATTTTCTCTCCAATGTGCAACGATATCAGGTAAGTCGTAAATGTGTGCGACTTCCTGGGATACTATGTCGACTAATCTCAGAGCCTCTACGCGGAGAAGGCCGGTCATAAGCGGAAGAAATTCGATTTCTGCAGTTTGACAACCCCCCGGATCTAAAGGTCTATCATCGAAAGTTAACTCAGTGCCAGATTTATTCTAGATTGCTGAAGACTTACCCTATAACAGCGTTCATAGTAAGCGGGAGCAACTCACTGGCTTCGCTTGACAGACCGTCAGATCCCATAGAATAACTTTGACCATCTACTTCGACAAAGCCTTCCCCTCTAAGGCTAAGGCGTCTCCTCCGCATCGGTATCACAACGATACTGAAATTCTGCACCCTTTGAGATCGGTTTAATACTAATATTCTCCAGTGGAAAGGTTCCGGTAGGTAAACAACCTCTGGACCAGAGACAGTAACCATGAGATCTATATCGGACCCGCTCCCTACTTCTTTCGTAATAATCCGGTCATTCGGAGCTGGAAGTGCATCCGGGTTTGTGACTTTAGCAGTGGGATGAGGTACTTCTGTTCGTGATCTATTCAACCCATCAGGCATATTCTTCAGTCTAAGTCCTGCTCGTAAATCAATAGGCGCTCGCCATTTTATTTTAATATCAGGACGGCATGTCAAGGCTAAAAATGCTGTGGCATCAACAGTGACATCCAAAAACTGCGTTATCGAGTAACCGTTGGGTGGTTCTTCCGCTTCATTTGGAGATATATTGTATAAAAAGGTGACCTGATCCTGCGGTCTACAGTTTAGGGGCAGCTGTAATCCAGTAGTGGGCGAGCAAAGAGTAATCTGCCCGTTCGGAATGCTAACTTGAACATCTTGGATGGTGACATCACACCCTGCGAATGGGGTAATCTCCAGATCTAGAGAAGCAAAAATTTGAGATTCATGTAGTGACGAAGCCGCCTTTGAGTATCGTAATCTCCAGATGATTAAGGGGCTTGTCCGGTATATTTTTCTGTGTCCAGTTTTGATCGGGCGCATAAATTCTTGCGGCAAATGGCCACCGAGGGATCCTGTCCTGGTAATGGAAGATGAGAGGTGGGAGTCTACATCTTCGAGCCCTGGGTCATCCACAAGTGATCCTAAAAGGTTGCTTGCGAGTGGTACAAAACTTGGGAGATACTCATCATCAAGGATTTCCTGTTTGATTTGCTGTGGCGCTTTGAGACTTGCGGATACGGAAAAGTACACACATGGTTTCACAAGTTGTGTCCTCGGACGGCCTGCATGCCATAAGTACTTCTTTCCCTCTATATTAAAATAAGCAAGACTCACTTATAAGGACATCTACTCTCCAAAAGACGTAGATGAATTGTTCGTCCTCCGAGGATCCACTTGATGGTTCACCTTGGACTACAATGAATGGCTCATTCTCGTCCTTGATAATTTGGGAATGCAACTGCTCTTTCGAAGCCGTCACAGGTGGTTGCTGAGAATCTTTGGGATCCTGCTGAGGTGAAGGGGGTGTACCGATAACGTAGGTCTCGAGAGTTATTGATAGTCGCGACAGATATGACTTAAATTGATTCTCCTCTGCATAGGGCGCTTTTAAGACGGCATAGACAGGGACAATCTCATCTACATCCTGGGAATGAGTAAGATGTTGGCTCATATATGTGAATAGGATGAAAGAGCTTTTACGTACCGAAAAATAGAATCTGACGCTGTTCAAGGGATGGTAGTATGGAAGAATTAGAATCCTGTGATGACTCTTCAAACCTCTCAAGCGCTGAAGTCACGTCAAATGATGTGTCGAAAGGTACTAGAGCTTCTAAAATCGCATTCTCTGTGAATTCCAGACTGCCTCTTGAAGTACCCTCTGTTGCTACATTTGTTGGAGAAGCCATAATGCAAATTGAAGGTTTACTTGCTACCACCAGTACAGTATGATAAAGTAGGTAATAAGTAAAGCATATCCAAACCTAAACTAAGGTAAGCTGATTGTGGAGCACTTGTTAACTCGTGATATACAGTAGTATTCTAAAATGAAAGTTGGGAGAGCAGTAATGCACGCGTTATGACTCCTTGGCGCGGCTCTCAGGCAATTTTATGCCAAGCCGACGCGCAGAAGAGGGCAGATCTCCGGCCTTCAACCTTCGACTTTACAAATTATAACTCTGTACTTAGCATCCAACCTCAATTGTAAACACGTCGTGATATCAAGACCTTTGCTAAGCTCTCTTGTCTAAATAATCTTTCGTCATTACGCCTCTTCTTTCTGCGGGAACTTAACTATCGACCTTCTTTGCTAACCCGTTATCTCAATCTTAAGAATGAACGGCGCGCCCGCAGCGCCAGGGCTCTGGCAAGAAGCTCGTCATAGCGATGGTCGAACCTATTATTATAATACACAGACCAAGGTAACGCAATGGACCAAGCCAGAGGTTCTTATGACCCCACTTGAGGTAGGTCTCCTTATTCCATTCCACAATTGCAATGCTAACTAAGACAGCGGGCCCTCGCTAATCAGCCATGGAAAGAGTATACTGCGGAAGGGGGTAAAAAGTACTGGTACAATACAGAAACTAAGAAAAGCTCCTGGGAGATGCCAGAAGTGTACAAACAGGCACTTGCCCATCAACCGCCTCCTTCACTTCCCCCAACTCCGTAAGTACCACCATGAATATTCGAAAGAATCAACTGACACACCACAAGAGCCCAGACCTTCGTCGCTGGTGCGCCCTCAAACTTTTCCCAGTCCTATACCCACCGCGACCGTGACGATTATAATAATGGTGACCATCCTCGTGTTGACCGGCCTCAAGGTTACGCTCCAGCTTTTGTATCGCAAGCAGAACCTGAGTACTCGTCAGCAGAGGATGCAGAAGCTGCTTTTTTTAAGTTACTAAAGCGTGTTGGTG
This sequence comes from Patellaria atrata CBS 101060, assembly GCA_010093705.1. Lineage (NCBI taxonomy): Eukaryota > Fungi > Ascomycota > Dothideomycetes > Patellariales > Patellariaceae > Patellaria > Patellaria atrata. Next base: position 1,842,648 of record MU006090.1, read on the forward strand.
TACAACCAGATTGGACATGGGAGGACACAGTTAAAGCAACTATTAAGGATCCCCAATACCGTGCGATAAAGGATCCAAAAGATCGTAAGATTGCATTTGGTAAATATATCGTAGAGGTAAAATCTCAAGAAAGGGACAAGGAAAAAGAGAGGCTTGCTAAACTCCAAGCTGATTTCACGTCCATGCTGAGAAGCCATCCAGAAATTAAGTATTACACGCGGTGGAAGACAGCACGCCCAATGATCGAAGGGGAGACTGTTTTTAGAGCAGCCAAGGAGGAAGAAGAGAAAAAGAGGCTCTTCTACGAATACATTGGTGAGTTGAGAAAAGCTCATCTCGACCAGGAAGCTGCCACTCGTAGACAGGCCATGGATGAACTTATGGAGATTCTCGGAGCTCTCGACTTAGAGCCATACACACGGTGGGCAGAGGCACAGGGCATTCTAAGCTCAAATGAGCGCTTCACAGGTGATGAAAAATTCAAATCTCTCCAGAAGTCAGATATTTTGAAAGCTTTTGAGAATCACAACAGATCTTTGGAACGTTCTTGGAACGATGCGAAACAGAAGAAGAAATTGGGCAAGGCTCGTCGTGAAAGGCAGGCCCGGGATCAATTTCGTAGTCTTCTAGCCGACCTAAGAACAGCAGGTAGACTAAAGGCTGGATCCAGATGGATGAATATCCGCCCGTTGATTGAAAATGATACTCGATACACCGCGGCCTTGAACCAGAGTGGATCCTCCCCAATGGATATGTTCTGGGATGTGGTGGAAGAGGAGGAGAGGGTCCTCCGAGGAAAGCGAAGCGAAGTATTGGATGTTTTGGAGGTGAGTCCCTTGATACATATCCTTAGTCAACTATAGTCTAACCAATCTAGGATATTCGATATGAGATTACACCGAAGACAACTCTCGAAGATTTCGTGTCCATTATGCAGACTGATCGACGTACAGCTAATTTTGACCCCGACTCGCTCACCTTAATTTTCGAACGCCTTCGTGAAAAGGTATTACGTCGTTCCGAGGAAGATAAGCACCATGCCGAGCGGCACCAACGTCGAGCAATAGATGCTCTAAGATCTAAGATCAAGCATTTGGAACCCCCCGTTGCGTTGGGAGACACATGGGAACAGGTACGTTCTCGCATTGAAAAATTGGAGGAATATCGTACTCTTGACTCGGACGAGCTCCGCCGCTCCGCTTTCGAAAAGGTGATGCGCCGCCTCAAGGAGAAAGATGAGGAAGACAAAGACCGCAGCAGACGTGATCATCGTGACAGGGATCGTGAGCGCGACCGTGACTATCGAAACGGCCATGCAACCCCCAGACGCCGTCGCACCCGGACTCCCGAAGCAGACCCATACGAAGCAGACAGGCGCAAAGCACAGGCAGATCGCGAGCAACAATATCGCAGGGGCGGCGTCCGCGGCCTCTCACCGCCCAAGCGCGACAGTTATGACAGGTATGACAGGGGCTCCAGCAGACAGGTCAGTCAAAGCCACTATGACCGCGAACGTAGGGAACGCGAAGCAGAGCGGGAACGATCCTACATCAGCCGCGCGGATCCCCGCGACAAGGCCAGCGAGCTGGACTACGGCGATAGTAGGCCTGGCAGCACGAGACGCCGCCGCGACAGCGAGGGTGACAGCCCCGACAGCAGAAGAGACACCAAGAGGACCCGCAGAGAACGTCTCTCGCGCGAACGTACTGTTTCCCCCGGGAAACAGCGATCCAAGACCCCGCCTGCTCAACCTGCTCCCCCTGCCGAGGATCCAGCGGTGCGCTCTGGAAGCGAGGAGGGCGAGATCGAGGAGGATTAGACGGGCTTTTCGATTCCTTCGCTTCTTCCAGGGGTTGGAGGTTTCGGGTCTTATCGCGACCCTAACTGGCGAAGATGGTACGTTTCTTAAAGGCGAGAATATGCATACTAATCTCCATTTTCATGCGGCTTCATCGGTTCATCACATAAACATCGGAGGAAGCTCATCAGGGATCTCGGTACGTTGCACAACCTCACACTTTCAGTTTCCTGTTTTCCTTCAAAAGTCATTTCTGCACATACAAGTAGAAGCACCCGTGAGACTAGCTTTTTTTTTTTCATTTTCTAGTATTGTTGAGATCGAGCCCTTCTAGATGGGGTTAAGGATTCCCGTCTGTAAAATAGCATCATAGCCCAAAATCGAGCACTTTCCCTCTGCTCGCAAACGTACACGTGATATGGAGGGAAAGAGTGTCCTACCGTAACTCTAGAGTCATCTATACTTTTGACCACCGCACAGGGGGACGCCGATCACCTAGCTTGACCCGTACAGTCCACTACTTAGAAAGAAGCCGGACGTGACAGGAGGTAGATCGTGCGTCGCAGTGATATGTCATCCTCGTCGTCATCTTCGTTATCGCCGCATTCCTCGTCATAAATGCCGCTCGAACTCCGCCTGATGCCCTTTTTTCCGCCCAAAGATGCACCTATAACGCCTTTACCTGATGATACATGCTCGAAATGGGGGTGGGGAGACTCCTTTGGGACGCCCCTTTCAAGATTCGTCTTCCAGGAAGAACTGTTTGAGTCGTTAGCTTCGGTCCCGATTTCTTCATGATTATATTGAGTAAGTGGAGAAGACTTACGTAGTTCCCTGACATCTTCTGTTCCTGGTCCATCTGCGAATTGTGCTTGTTAATGCGGGGCCTGTAGGAATTGGGATCACGACGGAAAGTGACATCAAGGTTCTTCAAGAACTTGTTGCAGCCAGTTAACAAGCTCTCGGGGGTATTTGCGCGAGATTTCACGGCCGGTTGACCGTCGAAGACGATGACGCGATCAGCGAGGTAGGTGGCCATGATGAAATCGTGCTCGACGATGAAGGCAGTACGTTTGGTATGCATGATCCACCGTTTAATGACACGGGCGGCGATGATACGCTGTTCCGAATCAAGGTACGCGCTTGGTTCATCGATGAGATAGATATCCGCTGGGATACCGAGAGCTAGGACGATAGCCACACGTTGCAACTCACCACCAGAAAGGTTCTGTATCTCTTGGTCGATGAAGTCGTCGAGCTTGAGCGGCTTATAAACATCGGTCTGAAACTGGGGCGACAAGAACGCTGCCTTAATCTTCTTGAAGAACAGTTGACGCACTGTCCCTTGGAACTTAGGCGTGATCTTCTGCGGCTTCATACTGATGCTCAAAGAGGGAATTCGTGTAGTTCCATCAGGCTTCTCAGCACCAGCTAGCAAGCGACAGAATGTTGTCTTTCCTGTACCGTTCTCTCCCATCATGACGATTATCTCGGAATTGGTGAATTGGCCAGCTTCCACTAACAAGTGGAAATCGCCGAGGGTCTTCTCCATTTTCGGGTAATTGTAACCGCGAGACCTGTCTACCATGAAATCGTCACCTGCTTCTCCTATACGGAACTGGAGAGACTCCTCTCGGAACCGGAGGTTCTCAGTGGGAATATTTCCGTCTAGGAAGATATTGATACCTTCACGCACGGAAGCTGGGAGTGTAACGACACCGTACACGGCAGGCTTTCCGTATAATACGCAAATGAAGTCGGACAAGTAATCAAGAATAGAAAGATCGTGCTCCACGACGATCACATAGTCATCCGGACGGAGCAACGATCGGATCATTCGACCAGCGCTCAGACGTTGCTTGACATCTAAGAACGACGACGGTTCATCAAACATGTAGCTAGGTACGTATCAGCAACAATATAATAACCATTAGTCGCACGGATCGGCCATACACATCAGCTTTTTGGACACAAACGATCCCAATGGCGAAGCGCTGCAGTTCTCCACCTGACAGGTGATTCACATCTCGATCCATTATATGCTTTAATTCCAGGACATCAATGATTGCTTCAAGATTGTCCATCTGAGCCCTTTGCTTGAGAAGGAAGCCCACAGATTTATCTGGGCCTTTAATGGCCTTGGGTATCTGGTCAACATACTGCGGCTTAGTAATGGCTTTCAAATCATCCTCAAGAATTTTGGTAAAGTAGTCTATATATGTCAGTCCTAATCATCCATTCGAACTTTTGCGGATACCCACTTTGCAATTCAGAGCCACGGAAATACTTCAAAATCTCCTCCCAGTCAGGAGGATTGTCATATCTGCCCAAATTTGGTTTCAACTTTCCACTCAGGATTTTAAGAGCTGTACTCTTCCCAATACCGTTCGTTCCCACCAGCCCAAGGACTTGTCCCGGCCGCGGTGTAGGAAGTCGATGTAGCTTGAAACTGTTGGCGGAGTAACGATGTGTGACTTGCGTCTCGAGGTTGGTGGGCAAGTTGATGATGTTGATCGCATCGAAAGGGCACTTCTTAGGGCAGATACCGCATCCGATACATAGTCGCTCGGAGATGAAGGCGATTTTGGACTCTGGGGTGACCTCTATACAAAGTTTGCCTGTCCGGACAACAGGACACGATTTCTTGCATTCTTGTCTGCATTTCTGTGCTCAAGTCAGGTTCGATCTTATCTTTCAGAACGGAGGACTAGAGCTGACCTTGGGCTTGCACTACACTCAGGAAACATCGTCAGTCAATTTCGTCCTCAACCTTCCCACAAAACATATTTTGTATCTATGTGCGCGGGGTAGTGGGGCAATAAGAATGCGCACCTTATCGCTATTTACAATAGCTATACTAATTGAGGAGTCGTATCAGTAAGATGCCAAAGAATATTCATGCTTGATATCCCTACCGTGTGAGTTTGTCCGCCATCGTTGTGGTAACTTGTTGTATGTTGTGGTCAATCGGTCGAGTAGCCCTTTAAAAGTGTAGCCTATTTCTACGGTAGTGCTGGTCGGACTGGAAATCTCTTTCAACACCGCCAAGGGGTGGGGCGGCCAAAGCGAAAGAGGATAAAGCAGACCGAAAAGTCAGAGAATGGATAAATGCAGATCTTTAGGAACGAACATGTGTAGATGTAAGAGTTAGGGTTCGCATTTCTATCAATTGTAATTCAGAATCATCGACATCCTCATTGGGTATACAGGCGAAGGAATTATTCCGCCCCCTGAACCCATCTCTTTAACATAGAGTTTACTTCAACGGAAAGGTGAGAAATTCATACTGTTGTATCTACGAGGTAAGATGTACCCTTGAAACTTAATATTTTGCGCTTCCTTGTCATAATCAAATGCTGATTCTATGCACTCATACGAAACTGACGTGGCCCATCAAAACCCATCCGCAACAATATCAGACTACAACTCGTCTTCACAGAATGCCAGTTCCACAGCAGAATATATGAAACGACTCATGAACGCAAAAATTGTCTTAAACTCCTGAGGATCGTGCTCAGGGAAAGTTTTCAGCATACAGCGCACCAACCTTGTCCTAAGGTCATTACACCACCTGCCGGAAAATTGTTGCCCATGTTCACCACGTCGAAACCGTTCAAAGGAACTTTTCCCTCATCGTATTCCGGCCACAAACCTGGTGCCTTTTGCTCAATGAGCTCTTTGGAGAGGTCGGTACCCTGTAGACGTATCCTCAAATAATTCCTATCGTCGGAGAGGCGTATGTGTACACCTATACGTCCTGCACATATACGGTAGTCTTGGAACCTGCGATTGGATGGGAACAAGGTTGTCATGCCCCGGAGGAATCTGATACTCGGGCACCTGGGGAGCATAGCGGTATGAGCCGAGTGGAACCTTTCTTCGTATTCGTGGAACTCGTTTTCGTAGTAGAATAGGTCCAGGCTCTCTATCCGAATTTGTCTGCAGACGAAGGCCAAGGCCGGCTGTACCAGCTTGCGTTCTGACTGTTTGGCCGCAGGACCGACTTTTGGGAGGTTTGCTAGGGTTAGTTGCCGATGCATATTGTCTTTGGGTTCGACAAGACTCAGTCGAAATATTGAGTTCCGAAGCTCAGCTGGAAGTCCAAGGAAGTCAAAGGATGACCTGTATGGACTAAGTTGACGGTTCATTTGGTTATGAAATAGAAGAGAGCTTAAGCAGAAAATAATGTATATGAGAAAGGGCAGTTGTATGGTGCTGCGATTCAATGATAGGGGTAACCTGTCGATATGTGTGGATGAAGATGGATCCCTGGGGTGTTCGAAGAGTAGAACTCTTTATATAAAATTCTTGCGGTGTCCATACCATGGTTACGCTGATTCTGTTTTAAACTACGACTACTATTGTGCTAATTGAGTTTTTGACTGGCGTTGCTATTGTTATACTCCACTAACTATTCAGCTAGCGTGCTACTGTCGCTCTCAAAAAGTGCTTCGAATGGACTGCCACCTTATTTTTGGATGTGACTCGGATTCTTTCCCTATAGAAAAAGGAACCGTTGGTTTACTGTTATCTCAAACAGGATGATTATAGAGTTTGAAATAGAATCCTAAACCTCTAAGAGACCGATCTGCACACACCACGGAATAGATGTCCCATATCCACAATCCAAACATCAATCACTTACTCGGGTATTTGCATGCACTCAAGCGATATCCGACACATCCCGATCCGCGCTCACGAATTGAATCTCGCGGACACTGGTCTCCCACGCTTTCACGTCTCTAACCACGAACACCGTCTCCAGCTGCTTTCAAGTGCGTTAACAGTAGAGTACCGTCTCGCCGCCTTGTCGAGATACTAGCCATGCGCGACTGCGCCGAAAGCATTGAAAAGAGCATTCCCCTCATTGTACTCCGGTCAAAGATGCGATATACTACTTTTTTAGTACCACCTCGGAGACGTTGATACCCTCTAGACGTACTCCATATTTCTTCTATTTCAGATAGGTTTATTTGGATTTGAGCTTGAGTTTGGATTTCCGTTGGTGTACAAGTTTACCGTAAGGTCAAAGTCTTGGGATTCGGAAGCTGGTGTTTCAGGGAGGTCCCTTATGGTGCCCTGTGGAGAATTTGAGCTTTCATCGGAACCTCAGCTGCCACGATAGGAAATAATGTCACGGAAACGCGTAGCCTCTCGGCCTGCGTTTTCGTTTGTACTTCAACCGTAAAAACCTCCTCCACCGTTCATCTCCAGGCAGATTGATGTCTGAACGGACCTCATAGGTGTAAGAGCGACTCTGAAAAGAGAGCGGGTTTACGGCCCAGTACGTCCCGACTTTGGTCACCCAGAGGTGTCTGATACAGAGACAGATTCTGAATATAAAGGACGAGATAAAGATCGGAAGACCCTGGGCTTCCCAAAAAGGTCTCCACAAATACACGAACATGAGACCAGCCAGAGCAACGGACATTAGTATTGCTGCGCAGGAAATGAAAAATACCCAAATCTTCGGCCCACTTTCATTTAGCTCTTGAAGGTTCATCCCGAAGACGGAGGTTGCAAAGGTTAAAGGGATGAATACGAATGCTAGTTGCGTGAGGTACTTCACTGATATAGCCTCTTCGATGGATCTTTGGGACTCTTTGATAGACATCATACCGATTTCCAACTGGATCGTATCCTGAAGTCGGCTGTCAAAGCTTTTACCATATTCGAGCGTTTCGTCCATGTATTTTAGTACCTGTCTCAAACGGGCTGATATGATAGCTGTAGAATTTTGATTTTCGCGAGAAGCGGAGAGGTTGGCTGTTCCAGGTAATATAGGGACCCCTTGCCCCTTGAATAAGAGGTGCGAGACCAGTATTCTTCTCAAATTGTCCAAATTATCGCATAGGGAGTTCGTTGCCCGTGAGAACCGGATGAGAATTTTCATACCCTCTAGTTCACCACGTTCCTGCATTTCCTCTTTCATCAGAGTAGCTTTAGTAACCGCATCGGCAGTAGACGTTGTAGCAATGTCCAAGATTATTGCAAGATATTCGTAAGGGCATTTGTTTGCTTCTTTTATTTGTTCCTTTCCCAGGAGGCGTAGTATATTCCCAAAAGTTTCTCCGATTTCTTTGCAAGTTGGCACAATCTGCCTACCTAAGATTCCAGGTGCATTGTAAGATCGCCCCGGCGCTTTATATAGGGTCACTATTCTTCGAAACGAATTCAGGCGCGAAAGTGATGTAACGGCATTGAATACACGTCCAAGAGGGATCCTTTCCCAGAATGAGGAAGTTGTAAATATTACAACTGATATATGTTAGTGTATGTAAATGCTGTTTCTCTTTTCTTTAAAAAACGGTTTGATTCAGCTATAATCAACAGTGAACCCTATCGGGGGTTAAACCTGGTATTTCCCTTACGAGAAAGTATATGGACACTTCAAAACGTACTTTTAGACCCGAGCTAACTGTAAGACTACTGTATACCCCAGAGGAGCTATCTAGGGCAGGAAATCCCTATACGGATAATACCTTACGTGTTCTATAACGAAATATAATATCGCGTTAAGTAGAGAACCATAACATTTTGGTCTGGAATAATATATTATCCGTATGAGGATTCTTGCCCTGAATAGCTCCTCTGGGGCATACAGTAGTCCTACAGTTAGCTCGGGTCTAAAAGTACCTTTTTGAAGTGTCCGTATACTCTCCCGGTATTTACCAACCCCATTTACGAACAGAAAGTTTACGGGAAGCGGGGATATCCAGAAATGATAAAATGAATCACATGGATTGCATACCTGTGTTGAAAGAAGTCTTATTCATGTCGCAAGGAGGGATTACTTGAGCCCACATGCGGTTATAGAACTGGATGAACTCCCCACCCCTCTTACTTTGTTCGTTAGCAGACCATATGCTCCCATAGTTATGATCTAGCGTGACTAGGGAAAAGTAGAGCGCAGGATTAATATCGTATAGAACCCGCAATTCATCCATAATATCGGCCCTGAAGCGCGGACCATTACTGTTGATCAATATGACCCTCGTCTCAGTAGGTACATCTGGCGAGGGCTCTCTTCGTAGTCTTTCTATAAAGGGTACGTCTTCTCCCAGGCGAGTTCTGTTATCTTCGATGTGGGGGTAAATCTCAAAGACAGAAAGCTCGTTCAAACACTCGGGACCAAAATCGGCAACTAGTAAGCACGCATAGTCCCAATGTACTAGAAGTACAAGGTTTGATGTATTGTTCGACGCATGCTTGCCAATCAGCAAACCAAGGGTCTTCTCCTAAGTTCATGAGTCCTTGTTCGAACCTCGATTCTTGTCCCGACCTGGATTCATCTACATTCTCAACATTGCTGTTCGGTGAAGTTGGCTTGAACTTAGGAATAGCACTCGTTGGGTCAGTAGATGTTCGTACAGATCCCGCGTCGTTCTTTTGCTCATATTCAATAGTCTTTCCGCATGCAAACCCTTTCTCGGCTTGAGGATCCTGCTTGACCGCCGCGCTTGTCGACGGCTCGTCCATCTTAGTCTTATTGATTTTAGGGTGCGCCTTGAGAGGGCAGTCGAAAGGATGCTCTACTGAGTCTGGACAAATGCACTTCGTTAAATTATATACTGAAGGTATTGCAGTGTATAGTGAAGAAGAAAAAAATGACAACGAACTGAAAAGATTTACTGTACTGAACGCGCAATTCTGACACGAGGATCTTTACTCGTATATCTGTAGAATCCTGTGTAATATAAAGTCTCGAAGAATGCTGCTCAGGGTCTTCTGGCGTCATAAACCAAATTTAGGTGTGTAAAATAAGAGATCAACTAATACAACGCCGACTAATATCCTCACAGTCCCGCACTCGAATTGTTCATCACGATTCTGTGCCCTCTCAGTTTGTCATATACTAAATGAACATTCTTGGACGAGAGCTAAGTTTTGCAAAGCAAAAGTACCCCACGTAAGGTAAGGTAGTGGCAAGGCGGTACAAGTAAGGTACAGTACTTTGATGCCTTAATAATTATATAAATTACCGTACTCCGTACGTTTAGGTTTAAAAGAAGTATCGGAGAAACTTTTGCCCGGAGTTTAGCCATTCTCTCAAGAACCATTGACGAAGGCCATCACCCAGGAGGAATATTAGATGTCTAAGGTATATATCAATCGAATAGGTATCTCAAGTCTTGTCCTTAGAAACTATTATTTGAAGAGAATAACTGGCAAAGTACAGCATCCTACTGCATACGGTGGATAGCGCTCCTTCACGTTGTTTATCATCCAATCCTCTCTGAGTAATTAAATTTCCTTTAACTTATGGTAACTTATTGTAGAATACCTGATGATGTAAGACGCGTGGTTACGGGAAGGATCACGCTATCCACCGTATGCAACAGGATGCTGTATTATCAGCTAAGATGGTCTGTGAGAACCTATGGGATTATGCATTCCCTTCCCTGAACCATCGGGTAGAACTTGAACAGCATCTGATATTTTCAGTAGATAGAATACTACCCAGGCTTTACTTTAGGTCTTTTGAAATTGAATGGATATTATCGGAGTCTTCTCTTTATGATTAATCTGATATTAGGTATAATAGTTGGTATGTACAGTGTCCTACACGCGAGGATCGGTTATTGTACTTATCGGCACCTTTCGAAGTCTTGAAGGACACGCCATCTATTCCGGACTCGAAGTTGCTGTACTGTACGAAGTACTGTGGTATACATTGCGAATTGCGGGATACTCGTACTGATAGGTAGACTAGAACCTACCGTAGTACCTTAGTGTACGCCTTCCGTAAAAGCTACAATGGAAACATAAACGGCTATTGGCGAGATAATACGAATTCTTGTCTCGGGATTTCTACAAGGGGGTTGAACACTTAATAAATGATGTGCATAAGGGGCATAAGGGCATAAGGGGAAGCGATGAGACGGTTATACTACTAGTAGCAAGAGCTTCATACGGTGCAGAGTTAACTGCATTTTATGAGCCATTCAAATCATATTAGCATTTCTCACAAAAACGCACATGTACTCGCAGAAAAGTTTCTGTTTTCTCTTACAGGTAACTGTGGTTGAAGAGGAAGAAGAGTATAAAAATGGTCCGGCCTAGATTTGGTATGTACAATTACCTTAGGCATACGTTAGTCAGGGGTAATAATGAACGATGAGACTATTCAGGAACCAAATGAAATTGATTCGCCTATTTGGACAAGGCCAAGGAGGAGAAGACGGGGTAGTTCAAGGGTCTGGCGCTTCGGCTTGAAGATAAGGAAGTTAAAGCTAAAAAACTCCGCGACAACTTGATCATCAGAATGCCCCTGCGCTTCACCCCAATTTCATGATTTTCATCAATCTCTACACTTCCACTCTAGCACGAACTCTACGCCTTCAAGGGTATCTTTAACGACCATCTCCTTTTCCTTTAACGGGAAGATCATTCGAGCCCTCTCTGGAAGAGGGAGACCAAGGGCGCCCAGCGGCCTCCACTGCCGGGAACACATCCACGTCGGCTTTGCTTACCACTCTTTTTGTGCAAAGAACATGTCTATCTGCTAATGCAACGTCCTGGTACATCACACCTCCGCTGCTCCTATGTCTTCAGATCGACTACACCCACGCCCTAAGCAGCCCTCGCTGGCGAATATAGCGGTGCAGTCTTTTGCGGCCTTTCGAGCTCAAACTTCCTCTCTACCCGCGCCCTCACCCGTCCGTAGGAAACCTCTACCTTTAAATGCATCACCTGTAGCAACACGTTTCTCGTCTGCAGAGGTATCACCTACACCGAAAACCGACGATCGAAGTAGTGTAAAGAGATCATACTCCATAGATAGTCCTCCTCTACCTGGCCAGGCCAGAGTCGTGACGGTATTATCACCTCCACTCAGCGGTACGGAGCAAGTCTTTGTTCCTCGAGATCTGGATAGGTATGTTAAATTTGATAAGACCCTATATACAAATTCCAAGGGAACCCATCCCACCACCTAATACTCATGTCCGATGAACTCAGGATCCTAGTGTAGACTTTCGCTCAGTCCTCATATAATTCATTGTTTCATTCAAGTTGTCTTGTCTTGACGCTGACTTATCCATAATGATAGGCATCCCCACGGGTCAACGCCCCTCGTAGACAAGACCATCATACAAACTCCCTCCATTAGACCCCTTCCCATACGTACTCAATCGGACAATAGTCAAAAGGAAGTGGGTAGATTACAACGTCCAAAGCATGATCGCGCTGCCAGCAGTTATCACACAGCGAAAGGATCAATATCAGACGATAGCGAAAAAGCGCATAGCAGATCACACACAATGGACTCCCATGACTCTATGACCAAAGCACCTCATTTGACCCTTGAGTTGGACGGTGTGACAGAAACTTTCATAGAGGAAGGTCAATATTCCCCAGATTCGCAACAAGCATCAAAACCAAAGTCCCCAAGTCGTTTTACATCATTTTTCGGTTGGAAGTCCTCGTCGCAGCAATCCGCCGCAGGCACTGAGTCGCCCACGACAACGTTTTCTGAGAAATCATCATCACCAGGACCATCACCTATGTTTTCTAGATCACAAGGGGATGGAATGGGGTCGCGATCTGGCCCTGCAGCACTCGATATTCCGAAAGCAAATGCAATGGCGCAAACCTCTTACTTTAATGTCCCTGGAACACCTCTTCTTTCCAACTCACCGGCTATGAACGCGCATGTAGAAGCACTTGAAGAAGAGCTCCGTCAGGTTAGTCAAGAGTACGCATCTTCGATACGAAGGGAGATGGATCTGGAAGATCAAATTGAGCGGTATAAAAGCGACTATCCTCAACTCGGGAGCACTCAAGAGGGAGGAAAACGAACTAGTGACTACTACTCCGATTCAGGAATGGGTTCTACTAGAGGTTTTCCACTCAACGATAGTGATACTAAGATGGATGAGTTGGAAAGAATCCGAAGGGATCTCCAAAGAGAGAAGGGTCAACTCAAAGTTCAGTTGGCCAACACAGTACAGAAAGAGTTACGGCATCGGCGAGACTTAGAAGCGCAAATCCAAACCCTCGAAGAGCAAATGCAGGAACGAGACAAGCAAATGAAGGATACAGTAGGCGGTGGAGACCGTGTTCGTGAACTTGAAGCTACTCTCGATGATCTTCGTCGACGTCTTCAGGAAGAGAGACAGTACAAGGAGAGTTTCGAAGATCTATTGTCAGCACTTCGCCAAGAGCTTGAACAGCACCGCAATGAAAGAGATAATTTGCGAGATGAGGTGGTACCCCAGCTTCGAGCTCGAGTAGAGGGTCTCGAAAGTGAAGCTGCAGAGGTACAATCATTAACATACGACAACACAAGAATGCAACAAGAAATACAAAGTCTGCGAAATGAATACCAGAATCTTCAAGCCGCAAAGCGTTTCAATTCCATAGCTGAAGAAGACGACTTACCATCACCAATATCGCCTAGGGTGGGACTATCAAGATCCAATTCCTTAGCAAGACATTCGGTTTCGAACTTGAAGCGAGGCTCGCTCTCTCGGTCAAGCTCGGTGAAAGAAAAGCCAGAGGGAAAGGAATTGCATTTGGACAGACTGAAAGAAGTTGAAGACCAACGGGATGCATTGCATCGCGCTCTGAAGAGCTTACTCGAAAGACAGGAATTTCAAGCTAAGGAGCATGCAAAGAGAATACGCCTTCTAGAGATGGAAAGAGACCGCGCATTGACTCTTACACCCCGTCGAACAGCGTTTAGTAAAGAGGTGAAACATCTCAAAAGCGAGATTAACCACCTAAGAAAGAGGGCGGATGAAGCATTGGAGCAAAAGTGGCAATGCGAGAAGGGCTTAGGCGGTCTTAAGATGGATCTTGATCGAGCTCAACAAGAAACCAGCTCTCTGCGTGATCTTCTTCAAGAGCGTGACATCTTCATACCGGAGCGGAAGGGCTCCGGGGCAGGTCTTCCGGAGGACAAATTGTCCATTTCTGTATCTTTGGATAAAGCTTATAAGGAACTACAAACGACACACGCGCTTTCCCTAGCTCGAATTAGGGACATTGAGGATGAAGATACGCTCGGTTCGTCCAATGCGAGTGCCGAACGCACAATGGAACTACTCCGGAAGAGCATTTCTGATGCCGAAGCAGAAAGAGATGTTGCTGTCAAAGAAACGGAACTCTACAGACAGCAAGCTCGCGCTTTACAACGATCAGAAGTTGAGCATCTGGGTAAGGAGCAAAGTCTAGCTGCTGAGCTGGTTGCTTCAGCAACTCGCATGGATCAGCTTTCCACTCAAGTGGAACTACAGCTAGAAGCGAATAAAGCTCTAAAGAAAAGGTTAGCAGAAGCTATAGGCCGTGGGGAAAAAGAACAGCAAGCCTCTGCCGCAAGGATCGTCGAGTTACAAAGCAAGCTCAAGGGTCTGGAAGACAAGGTGATGGCGGCTCAGCAACATTCCGAGGAGATGGTCAACGCCCACGAGGAAGAGATTACTCAACTAAAAGAGACACATAACACCCAACTACAGCGTGTCAAAAGTGGTTTGCTCAGTCCGGCCAAGTACTCGCCTACAATGCCTCTATCTCCACTCTTTGCGGCTAGGTCTCCAAGACTAGACAAGACCACGAGCGGTCCTGGAATATCAATGGCCGAGGCTACAAAGACTGAATTCCTTGAAACCCGTGTTGAAGAGTTAGAAAAAGCATTAGCCGAAGCTGACCGAGAGATGGAAGAGGTTGTAGGAAGGATGAACATGGCGCAGATAGAGGTTGCTGAGTTGCAGTCTGACAGGTACGTAGCATTACTGATAGGGAAATCCAGGACGCTTTACTGACTAATTCACAGAGATGAAGCAATGCGTCAAACAAGACGACTGAAAAACCAAATTCAAGAGGAGCGGGAAAAGGTCAAGGCTTTAATGGCCAAGTGATGATCAACCTAACTCGTATCGCATGATTTACTTGACTTTAACGATCTCCCATTCTTGTAATTTATGTCTAGGGAGCATTTTCCGGAGTTGGTATGAGAATGTGTTTTTTCTGGTGTTATTAAAGATCTTTCTGGGACCACACCACATCTAGGTGAGGGTTACTGTACTGTACTGTACCGCTAGGCGTGTGGTCTGAGGAAGTTTTTGGACAGCGAGATTGTTCTTGTTCTATACCCCTACTTGCTACTGAGTAGCTATTAGTTTTGGGGAGATGGTGATAATTATCGCTAAAAGGGGGAAGACGTTGTACTATTACATAATTAATGTCGACATGTCGAGAAGAGTAGGGAGCTTTGGATAGTGGGAAGTGGGGAGTGGGTATTGGGTTAGGATAAACAATGTCCTCGAGACAGTTAGGATGGATTCAAGCATTTGAATACCTTATTTAATCTGCTAAATGTGTGTACGTGTGCTCGGACTTCATCATCACCTCCTTTTGTCACAATGTGTCTTCCCAGTCACGGTACACTTGCTGTACAGACAATTTGGTATGACCTGCTCGGCCTTATCACGGAATTTCAATTCTTTGTACATTGATCTTAGAAAGATTCGCGATTGTGAATGTACGACGACCATGTAGTACTTAACATTCAATATGCAGCAGTCGTGGCATACGTTAATGGTCTAGATGCTTTGACTCGGGAAGCACGCACGGACTCTCAAGACGTGGGCTGTCCAACTCGAAGTACAGTACTACTACTACCTTATACAAGAACATGAACGCCGCAACCACAACTTCTAACACGATCTCCTCCTATAAACTCCTTGTAGTCCCTTCTATCAACATCATTCTTATACCCATTCGCTAATTACTTTTCATACCAACCTTTGTACTGTCTCAACCATATTACCAACCTGATCTTAAAGACGTAATCGCTTTCGTATAGTCACACGACAAAAGTAGCTCACGACGACCTACCCACGCTTAGCACTGTTGAACGAGCACTGGATGCGGGAGACGAGAGTGAAATTAAAAACTCAGCATGACAAAGGACGACGAGGTCCCGCAGCCGGGACCGGCGAGACTGGCAAAGGGCGCTGGCCCGGATGAATGGCTCGAAGCGGCGAAGCAATGCAAATACCTCTCCGAGTCGGACATGAAGAAGCTGTGCGAGATCGTGAAGGAGTGTCTGATGGAAGGTAAGAAGTGCTATGCGTCCTTGTGACCCCTCAGACACCATATACGTAAACCGGACTGGAAATGAGTTAGAAGCTGATGTTGCCTCTGTAGAATCAAACATCCAACCAGTACAGACGCCGGTTACAGTGTGTGGTGATATCCATGGCCAGTTCTATGACCTCCTAGAGCTGTTTAGAGTTGCGGGTGGCATGCCCAATGATAACCATGTCGCCGCGCCGACTGTCCCCGTCAAGACCATTTCAGCTGCTGATATCGAGCCCCCAACAAAGATAACGGACCCGAAAGCGAGGCGCAAGATGAAACGTAGGTTTCAATCAGATAGCTCGTATACCAAACCCAGCAGTCCCTCTCAAGGGGAAGAGGAGGGGGAAGAAGGCCAGGAAGACACGGGTGAGGAAGAGGAGCGGGGGCGCAGCCGGAGCATAAGTGAAAGAAGGAGTTCCGGGGAGTCAAGAAACAGTAATATGAACGTGGCGGGCGCGGCCGGGAACGGGAAGCAGAATTATATCTTCCTAGGAGATTTTGTGGATAGGGGGTATTTCAGCTTGGAGACGTTTACGCTGCTGATGTGTTTGAAGGCTAAGTAAGCTACCTCAACACGCACTTAACCCACACTCCTCCATATCTAGCTCAAGGCCCGTGTTAATGTCAAACAGGTTCCCAGACAAAGTCACCCTCGTCCGAGGTAACCACGAATCGCGGCAAATCACCCAGGTCTACGGCTTCTACGAGGAGTGCCAGCAGAAATACGGCAACGCGTCCGTATGGAAGGCGTGCTGTCAGGTTTTCGACTTCATCGCCCTCGCCGCCATCATAGATGGGAAGGTGTTGTGCGTGCACGGCGGTCTGAGTCCCGAGATCAGGACGCTAGACCAAATCCGGGTGGTCGCAAGAGCACAGGAGATACCTCATGAAGGCGCTTTCTGCGATTTAGTCTGGAGCGATCCGGATGACATTGAGGCATGGGGGATATCCCCGAGAGGAGCCGGGTGGCTGTTTGGAGATAAAGTTGCTACTGAGGTATAAATTTCCCCTCTTCTCCATCTAGGGATCTGTCAAGTTCTTTCCTGACAATCTTATAAAGTTCAACCACGTCAACGGTCTCCAGCTCATAGCACGTGCCCATCAACTCGTACAGGAAGGATATAAAGTGAGTCCCTCTCCCTTTCCCCTTATCCTCATCCTCCTTTCCCAGTTCCATCCCTCCTCCATCACACTATCAAAAACAGCATATAGCTAATCTCCCCCAACAGTTCCACTTCAAAGACAAGGACGTCGTGACCGTCTGGTCCGCGCCCAACTACTGCTATCGCTGCGGCAACGTCGCCTCCATCATGAACCTCGGCGAGGACTTGCAGCCCAAATTCGCCATCTTCTCCGAGGTGCCGGATAATAGGCGCGCCGTCCCGCCTGGTAGGGGCGCCAGGGCGGATTATTTCTTGTAGGCCGCGTGTATAGAGAATCGTTGCGGGTGGAGATTGGAGAGCGGGTTTATGTGGAGGGTTCGCATGGGGGATGCTCATGATACGTATATGAATGCAGGGTGCTGATAAGTACACCATTTTCGGCTGGTGTATGCGTGCATGCGTGTATGGTGGGGTGGAGGGATGGAATAGATGGGATGGGTGTATGAAGGGTGGGATCTTTGTATGATAGGAGACGTATGATACCAATGAATCATGTGCATCTATCTATCTGGGAGTGGTTTGTTGTTCTTGTGCCGTGCGTGGAAAAGGGAGAAGGGGAAGGAGAAGGGAAAGAAGAAGTGGTGTGAGGGACGTACCGTACCTTATAAGAGGGATACCGTGGGGAAGGGGGAAAGGGGGTGGTGATATAACATAGATTGATGATAATGAATAAATAAAGGGGGTTGGGGATTTCTTCTTGGAGCTTACCGTAGATTGGAAAGGTGGGATGTTGCACGGTACGGTAGATACAGTACGAGAAACATAGCTTAAGCAGAGTCATACTTTAAAGTAGGTAGAGGCCGAGGGAGAAGGTACCTTTGCTTATTAGCTCGGAGTAAAGGTATTCAGTTGTACACCGTCTCTGGTAACCGTAGATGGGGAATGGCGGTGGGCGGAAGGAGCGATATTGTAAGAAGGGCAGGTAGGGTAGGAAGGTAGAAAGGCATTCAAACTAGAAGTAGGTGATTTACCCTAATCGACCGTACGAATCTTCGACTACATATCACGCTAACTCACTGTAGAAGTGTCCAGTCACACACATAGTTGGGAAATACGCCAACGAAAAAACCTGCGAAACCAGTCACTCCCAGAGCTACAAA
The DNA here is from genome assembly GCA_010093705.1 of Patellaria atrata CBS 101060. NCBI lineage: Eukaryota > Fungi > Ascomycota > Dothideomycetes > Patellariales > Patellariaceae > Patellaria > Patellaria atrata. Next base: position 1,860,794 of record MU006090.1, read on the forward strand.
AAAAAACCTAGAACTGGTCTGGAAGGATGATATCCTTCTGTTGGGTACGGAAATGAGCAACACGTACAGTACCAGTCTGTGGAAACAGGACATTCCCCTGTTACGTACGGGAATGAGCAATATGCACAGATGGATATGTGACAAGCTCTCACATGGATATACTCTCATCCCGATTAGCAGAAACAACGTCAAGTTATGATGTTGGTGGATTGGGCGTTTTGTGGATTGGACTGGATTACGAGCTCCGATTTACGATGGGATTTGAAAACGGGCTAATCGTGGATGGATATGGGATTCGTCTAGCCAGATAATCAAGTAAATTCACAATCCATGCTTTTAAACTGCTCATTCCCACCAACCCCCTTACCTACGCTGTCCACCATTGTCGTTGCTGATGTACAGTACGAGTCTATCCTTTCCGGAATTAGTCTTACTTTATATACTATAGATAGAGGGTTAAGGATATTATTTCTAGAGTAGAGTATTAGATATAGAGTAGGATAATGAGTAGGTTAAAAGATTTAGACCCCCCGGGAGGAGGGGGGGGGATGCTATATAATAATTACTTGTAATTTTCTAAGCTAAGGAGACTAGGGAAAGGTAAGTTTGAAGTAGATAGATAAGGTGTTTAGCTAGGTTAAGAGGAGGTTAGGTATGATTTATGGGAGATGATGGGAGAGTGTGGGAGAGTGTTGTAGACAGAAGTTGTGGAGCGGAGAAGTATAGAGGGGAAGATATCCAAGGTATAGAGGGAAGTGAAGAGCGCAGGAAAGTATTGTAAAAAGATCTGCTTGACTATGTAATAAGGCCAAAAGATATTCTAGCATCAGTAGAACACGTTCATCTCTTGTGGTAGATATGCTAAACGTACGGAAACAATAGTCTTTTGAGGGTAGAAAATTGCACGGACTAATGATGAGAGAGTTTGAACCAGCCAGATGTGGTAAAGATATTATGAAGGCAGTACACCATACTGCACGTGCTGGAACTCGCAGTCCAGAATTGGGAGTTACCACACATCATTCGGATTCCACCATATGTGCTCCTTCAGCCTTGACGTTTTGCGTCTTCCCACCTCAAACCTAGAGGTGTTAGTGCCTTTTCTGGAGGGTCAAAATAGTTTATGTCCCGATATTCCTTGAATACTGAATGTAACGGGATATAAGGGTTGCCCCTAGCTAGATCAGCTCCCCGTGTGCCAGTTCTCTGAGCGCATTCGGCGCACATAGAACCGAACAACCTCGAAATTTTACCAGTTTGATTAGATTAGAGGAGCGCTACGAGTTGCCGCATGGTGATACGTGTTCTCGGATTCGGATCAAACATCATGAACGCGGTCTCAATGTGCACCAGACCATCTATCATGGTGAGTGTCTCCTACACATCATCAGGATTGTTTTCGAGCTCCAACTTCTCCGTCGCATTGAGCAAACTGACGAGGTAGATGCACCAGTTGAGTATCGCACTAGCGGATTCGGAATACAGTACAGAGCCTGTCTCACGGCGGAACTCAGCCCATTTAGTTAGCCCGCCGTGTTTTATCATTATGGCCGTACCAAGCTCAAGAAACACGCAGCCTAGAGAGAAGATATCGGCCGCGCGCCCTGGGTGTGCGGATGGGGACAGTACCTCAGGTGCACTATAGATCAAGGTCCCTCAGTCTCCATTAGCAGTAAGGGAGGCGGTGGTCTCCTGGTCCAGGACATCCTTAGAAATACCAAAATTGGCGATTAGGATGCGACGATTTCCGATGAGAATGTTTGAAGGCTTGATATCTTTATGTTTGATGCGCATTTCGTGTAGGTAATCGATAGCGTAAATGAGGCAGCAGCGCCAAAAGTCCATCAACTGCCGCATATAAGTCACCACGTATGGTCCTTCTCCGGGTACGCGTTCGGATTTGTTCCTGTATTCATCTGACCGGTGGAGATATTCTCTCAGGTCGGTATCAGCGACGTCATTCATAATGATACAGAGTCGTTTCTTATGCTAGTACATCTCAAAGACCGAGACCACATGGGGATGCTGGGGTCCGTAGAAAACTGCGGAATAGCGAAAGAGGTTTGAACGGAGGACATCTTATCCTGTCCGCCTCATAAGAATGATGAATCCTACATTTGGGAAGACATGCTCTGCGGACCGGTAGTATCGAGATATAAGCAGTCATGCAACGGGACGAGGCTGTCTTCATGCATTGTAAACAAGGCACGCAAAGAGCAGCTTTGTCAGCAGATTCATCTGCTTGGAATTGAGTAGTAGAATGATTGATGATAAAACGAAATAAAAAATTAGGAAGCAAGCATAATTAGCAATTGATAGAGTTGATTGAGATTATCGACACATGTTAATAACGTTTCATGACTATCATACTTGCGTACTTACTCTCACGATAAAGATAAATAATAAGGGAAAAAAAAAAGAAGTTCAGCACCCACTCATACCCCATCCACCCCGTAACCTCAAACCGCAGGTAATCCGGGAAATCGCCGTCCCATGGTGGAGCCGCGTCTGCAGAATTGCTTCCCTCGACCGTAGACCCCATTGCTTAGGACCGCCCAGCATCGCGAGTTACCTGCGCGAGTGGGTTTAGTTTCGGTCACCACAAGACTCGACCCGGGCCCGTGTTGAGGCACAGGTGAGGGGGTGAAAGAGTTTGAGATGCGGCTGCTGTTCCTCAGGTTATGACCGCTACAGTCGTTAGTCAGCCATCGGATTATCTGTTTAAGTATCTATTTTGCTAATTTTTTTTTAGCGCGCTTTTCGGCGAAAATCGGAACTTTAATTTTCCTTGTTTCATTTCCTTACGGATTTGCAGAAGTTCTGCTGTCCTTTTACTACCACACGCAAATGTAGCAGAACTTTGTTACGTTGGAGTAAATGCTTGTAGAATTACGACTTGGAACGTCTTGGTTTTTATATTCACTATCTGAACTAATTTTCAACTGTCCATCACTATGTCAAATCTGGAAAACACAGGAAACTAAACTGTGAAAGTATACTGACATGAGAGACTTCGGAAAAGCAGCATGGTATAATTAAATCAGAGCAGTCGCAGAAAACATATTTCGGCAATAGAGGGCAAGGACATGGTCCAAAGCATAGATGCCTGAGCATAACAGAAAAGATCTTTACTCCAAGTAAACTCCATACCATCCCACCCAAAGAAAGAAACATGTACAGGGTAGAAAATTTACCACTTCAGCTAGGCGATAGTCTCATCGGAGAAAACACAGTTTGTATTTTCTTTTGCTTGCTGCGTAAACGGACATTAACACATGCATGAGAAAGGGATTGAGGCTTGGTTGGAACGACAATCAAGAGAATGGCAAGCGCTACTCAAAACATCCACTCCCAGGAAATATTCAATAGCATAGTGCGGTATACATTATCAGTCTAGGAGCTAATGCCGTTCATTCTGCGGTCAGCACGTCTGACTCCATGCGAGTACTTGGATGTGACGGGTGAAACCTCTTGAACATCGTTACTGAAGGACTCATCGTCCTGCTCAACGATGCGGGTCGGTACGTCCGGGACATCGTCGTTCTTGTACTGCTGCAGACTATTTCGCTCAGGTGTAGTCGACGCACTCGCTATAGACATGGAGGTGCTTGAACGGTTGTGAATCAGATCAGGAGTTGGTGGGATACTGGAGTTGCGATCAGGATGCAACATGGTGGTGCTCTCGTCACCATATTCACTGCCCTGCGTTGATTGTTGTTCATGTCCATCCTCGGAAGGAGCAAGCATATCGGCATGTCGTTCACTGCGGGCATCGTCTTCACTATCAGCCCTCTGGGCAAGATGAAGTCCCTCCACAGCCGCAGCGCATTGCTCAGAGATATTTCTGATGATATACGCAATTGCGTCGGTCTTATCTCGAAGATGTCTATCTGCCACGTCGACGACGCTCTGGTTGGAGAAACGCTTTCGGGAGACTGGGCTCTTGAGTAACCTTGACTCCATATCGGGCGTGACATCTTCACCGTCGTAATGCTTCATATCGACCGTGCTAGCGCGGCTGTAAGACCTTGAAGGTGCACGCGAAATGACCTTTGAGTGTCGGATTGTTCCCTTCTCAGATGGAGCCTTCGCGATCGGTTCCTCTTCCTCTTCGTCTTCTTCTGGAACATCCTCGAATCCTTCAGAAATGTATTCGGAAATCTCAGGGCTATCAGTTAATGATTTAACGATGTGTTCCATGTGATGAGTTTGACCGTCGATTAAAGCACGAAGATGAAGAACCACACGTTGAGCCTCATCCCTTTGGCGGAGAATCGTTGTGTTTGTATGTTGAAGAGCAGAGAGTTCCTTGGTATTACGCTTCCTCTCTCTTTCTAATTCTTCGGCAATCTCTTGTTGCAATACCAGAGCTTCAAGAGCATCATCACGTTGCTTCTCAGTGCCAGAAAGACGGACAGTAAGACGGGCTGCATCGTCCTTCTGTTGGTCGATGAGGCCGGTAAGGCGGCGATTTTCCCTCTTGTGATTTTCGATCTTGACCTTAAGGTCTTGAGTCTCTTTGGTGAGCTGTTCAGCGAATGCCTGGAATTTGAGGAATTGCTGCTTCCAGCTCTCAAGCTCCTCAACAAGGAAGTTGTTGCGCTTCGTGACTTTAGAAAGTTCTGTATCCATTCTACCTTTGAGGTTGATGAAGTCTTGCCATGCTTCCATAGCATCGCGGGAGTACTGATTGCGCTCACGAACGATTTCATTCAGATGTCTCATGGAGACCTTCGTCATGAGCGGCTTCTTGACGGATCCGCCAAAGATTGCTTTCATGCCAGTATTACGCCCCTCGCCTGAAGTTAGCATTCAAAATTTACTGATAGATAAGCTGCTACTCACCTGTTTTTCGCATACATGATCCATGACTGCCATAACAGAGTCTTGATTCCACCAATCAGGATCCTGAATGCTCTCGACCTCTCCTCTCATTACGATAATTTGTCCAGCAGGGATAAGCTTTCCACCACCATAGGCGGAACGAAGATGTTGTGGAACACCTGACGGGGTAACCTCATTATTTAGAGCCTGTGTTAAGCGATTGATCATCTTCGTGCGCTGACCTGGAGAGAGGGCCGTTGGTGGACTTGAGGTGAGGACGAAGTTCCGATCCAGGTCGACCACAAGCGCGTCATTTGGAGCTGTGAAAAGAGTGCGGCATTCAGCGGTGACACCCAGAATGTAAGGACCGGGCTCCTGAACCAACTCCTTTGCGTGACGGGCGTGAACGACTGGAACATAGAGCCCACTCCATTCGTACAGACGAACACAGTAGCGAACGGTTTCAGCAGCTACTGTCAGCATAGCCGGGTAGTGACTGACGAATATGATGCGTCTGGTGGGAGAGATGGCAGCTTCAAGGACACCAACGATGTTTGGAATGGAAAGACATGTGAACAAAGGCCACATGGCGAAGTTTTGAAATCCCGTGGGAGCAGAAGGAAACTGATAGCACAGAGCGTAATCCTTCATGTCAATCCTGACGAGGTCATTGAGCCTTGGTGCGGGAAAACTAAGAATTCGAGAAACCTCCTCAGCGTGGAAAAGGTTCGTAGCTTTGTTCCAATGAATCCACATGCCACGGAGATAGTCGCCCAAAAGATTGTAGAGAGGATACCGAGAGAGGAAGCTCAAGCAATACGGGATCCAATAAGTCTCATCCGAGGAGTCGTAAAAGTCCGTTTCAGTCCTTTTGCGAAGATCACGGATGGTTTCTGCCCGCTTCTCGTCGGCTCTTGACCAAACCCGAAGAGCTATTCCGTACAGAGTTTGCGAAGAGTCTTGCTGGAGAACGAAAGAATGGTGAACGCAATGCGGTTGACTTCTGCCCGTGCAAATCTCGACGTCATGAGGGAAGCAGGCCTAAAGTGGACATGTTAGATCTCGTAGCTACGTTGTAGTTCACAGGTTTTAAGATCTGCGGGAGAACATACCCTCATAGCAGCATGCAATGACCTCGCGATATCATTGTCTTGCTCAAGCCTAGGGCTACTACCGAGAATCTCAGGTAGCCAAAATTGTCCAACAGCGCCTTTCATATGACCGATCTTCCCTTGCGCAGGAGGAGGTGCCTTCACCCATTGAGACGGTTCTCTGCCTACACCGCAGACCATATACGCGTGTGTCAAAGTCTTTGGGGTCCGTTGGCCTGGCTTAATTGACAATGTAGAGGGTAAGGGCTGAGTGATCCTCGAGTGAAGGGAGGAAGTTCGGCTTGGGATGACCAGATTCTCACCCTCTGCTGAACGAGTAGGAGGACGGTCACGGTCACCCGTGCGAGGACGAAGGCTAAGAGACGGTGCCATTGCCGGTGTTGTTGCTGCCGTTAAGTTCCACGGAAGTTATTGGAGTCTTTTTGAATAAGAGAGAAGAAGTTCGGAAAGCTGGATCCAGATTCGGTGTTAAGAGATGCAGTAAACTTGACATGCAGAGTAAAGGAGTGAAGTGAACTGCAGAAGTTAGGTTACAGATCTCCTCGTTCTGAAGGGGAGTGAGGTGACTGAACTCTCACTCTGCAATCCGTAATCGTGTTGAATTTCTGTAAAGAAGACGACACGAAGAGTCTGCGAGGTGAAAGTAAGGACTAAAGGGAGCAGGTCGAATCAATAAAGGTAGGAGCGACAGTGCACGCAAAACGGGGGAAGCAGCCAGGCACTCAGGGTGACTTCCGAATTCTGTAGCTGCAGCTACCCCAGCATGAAACGACCGGGGTCCACCAATTGGTGCTTTAGCGTCGGCAAGGACTTTTAGCTCACCTTAGCTTTCTTTTGAACCAGTAATTACAGCAGTCAAAAGCCCGAGTCAAGTTACCATACACTTCCACTCGCAATAATCTTCCACATCAGGAACAGTAACAGCTCACATTCTTAGGTAGTACAGTATCTACAGTATCTGCCTCCCGTAGAAAACGACGGATTCTTTGGAATTGGACGGGAATTTCTCCCGAGCGTACTGTATCATTACCTTTACTCTTTACTGGGATCTGAAATAACGCTTGGACCGCGGTAAGTGACTGGTTCGGGCGTGCCTGCATGGCGTGGGGTTGAATCAGGAGAGTTTTCTGGACCTTCAATCTAACCCTAAAAAGGACTATTTCTTTGCAACTATTTTCATGTTTGAAATGCATCGCTTCATCGCTTGTGAACGGTACTGTAGCAGCGCTACTTTGTGAATATTTATTATTATTGGTACATGTAATTTGATATCCATGAACCAGAATTAGGAAAGAAGGCGGGGAATAAGAGGCTCTATGGATGATAAACATCCACCGCAGTGGAGGAGTCTGTAACGATGATCTCCACTCTGCTGTGACCAACCCCTTTAGCGTACCATACTGGTGATACTTCTGTTCAAGGCTGTACACCTCAGACTGAGGATAACTTGCAACCATTTCAGGTTCCCTGCGTAGCCGATTTGCTCGGGACATAAAGTTATAAAAGTAGAATTATTAATTATTATGGTACCTTATATAGCCAGTTTTACTGTCTGGAACTCCAGATAAGATCATCATCATTTCTTTTGGGACGGAAGCTAGGGAAGTAAGGTACCTTAGTAATACTGTAGCAAAAGGTATGTGCGCATTCTTGGCGTCCTTTATGCATCCCACGTGTTCGCCTCATCCTCTACTGTATCAAAGCTTCTGAGAAAATTTCTCTAGTAAGTAATAACACACTCCGATCATCATTATACGTACTCTGTACAAGTACATGAATTGATAATTCTACCTGAAGATTGTAGGTAAACGTATCATTATTAACCGAACATAATTCCGTATAGACCGTCAAAAAGCCCATAGAATCAAGGTGCATAATCATAAACTACGCCTTGTCTATGGCATAGGTATCAGACTTGGTCATTTGAATACGACTACCTATCCATCTGTCTATAGTCCAGGATAGGTTTTATTCTGACAAGGTCATTAATAAGGACTCCAAGACATAAACCTATCGTCTGTCTTGTACCACTACCGGCTGCACGCTGGTGGAGTATCTATGACTGACCACGTGCTACTGAGCGATTTGTGTAGTATTTGGTGAGTTATATAGCCGTCTTTGTGTTGTGTTCCCTCTTTCTTATTTTCTTGTTTGGAACTCCTATCTGATATACATCTCTAGCAATAACAAAGCCCCTAAATATCGCTGTCCTAGATGCGCTACCCAAACGTGCTCTCTCCCGTGCTACAAACGCCATCAAGCATGGGCTCAGTGTTCTGGAAAGCGTGACCCGACGACTTTCGTGAGCAAATCCCGTCTTACAACAGCTGCTGGCATCGACCATGATTTCAACTTCTTGGCCAGTATCGAACAAGCATTTGAGAAAGCCGAAGAGAAATCTCAAGATGTTGGTCTGGAAGTTAGTAATTCTAAGAGATTTGAGCCCAGTAAGGACAGCGGTTTCAGACAACATCTGGACAAAACAGGAGTCTTTATCCTCAAGGCTCCTACAGGCATGACCCGCCAGAAAGAGAATAATACTAATTGGTCTAAGAAGTACCTACATTCCATTTCAAACAATTTTTGTAGAGATAGCTAATTTCCTCAGACACCGAATGATTATGTGGACTGTAGAATGGTCTCACCAAGACAGAGGGCGGGATTTAGATCGGGTTAGGGAAGATATACCTCTCGTTAAAGCGTATGCGGACCATTTACACTCTAAGTTAATATTATCGAAGAAAAGGAAACGGGATTCCACTGAGGTAGTTGATAATCCCTCCAGTTCGAACACACGAAAGGAGTCGCTCACACCGCATGATACATCGGCAAAGGAACAATCCCCCAAAACATGTGAGGACATCACAAGCATAGTCCAAAAAATGTATTTCTACCTGGTAAAGCCTCGCACGAGCGGTTCAAAAGATGTCCTCATTCCTGTTCAGTCATCAGAACCCCTCTCACAGTGTCTCAAAGATCGGACTATTCTCGAGTTTCCAACCATTTTTGCTTTACAATATCCCCCTACCGATCTTCCAGAACCATATGTGCTGGAAAAGGCATACCTTGAACAGTCAAGACAGGATATGGTGGAACTCCAGCAGATTGTTGCTGAAGCTGACAGCTCATCATTATTAAACGACCATCATTCTCAAACCCCCAACGACAGCAAGAATATTCTCAATAGTCAAAAAATTCTACAAGTACTGAAGCAAGACGTGAGATCGTTAACCTGAGGGGATAACATCTCGACCTGTTTTATCGATGTGTGCACACGACGTCACTCAAGCTGATACGCTCTTGCTAGTATTTGTAGGACTAACTAAAATGAGGCCACAATTTCAAGGCATATGCGAGACTGAATGGCAAGCCGCTTTGCTTCCACGACGATAGGAAATCAAAGCTTTTGGGTTACTTGAAATGCTTCGAGAATCACTTCTCATGGTTCATAGTTTGCTCAGCTGTCCCTTCGCTTATCTCTTATACACGGCTTTGCTGCTCGTGTAGTGAGCCGATGGACGGCTTCAATGAAGGAGGCTGGAGACGAAAGAATCGGCAATTGCATGGGGGTGTTGAACTAGGTAAGTTGTAAAAGAGACTAAGGAGATTCTCAAGGGTTGGGGAGGTGGGGGGAGAAGTAATGTTTGTAATAGAGAACAAGTTCTCTCTTCAAAATATCAATTGTTCGAATTACCAACTTACAAATTAAGAGATGATGGGCGAGAACTGAGAAAAACCCCTTACGACAAACCTAAGTGTCATAGAAGTGTCATCTCCACTAGGGGTCCCCAATGTGGCCGATTAGTGGTATAAGATGGATAACCACAAGCTTATGATCTAATCGTAAAAAGATACATGAAGCCGCGTTATGTGCTCGTTATATCCTTGCAATTACCTGACTTTATTACTACATATGATTAGAATCCTAAATATTGATGGACAATAGAGGTGTGGGATGGTTAGCGAGGAGATGACGACGGAGCACGACCTCCAAACAACCACCTGTGCACCGCATTCTTGAGCTCCCCAAACATGTGCCGTCGACTGCAGATAGATCTAGGCGGACTATGGCACTTCGTCGTCGCGATGTGATCCTTGCCGGAATCATTACCTTTATATCCTGGGGGTTTGTCACTCACTGGGTCCCGTCTTTCCGCTGGCTGCCCTATGCCTTCTCTGCAGGTGTCCTAGCTACCGTAACAGGATTTCTATGGATCATACTTTCGATATCACAAAACCCAAATAAACCAGAAACCAAGAATGCTCAGAGGCCGCGCAATGTCGCGTTCGTCGCATCGCAAAGTTGGCAGGCGGAAACAGCGGCGTTGAAGAGGAGGGGACAATATCACAAAGAGCCGCTATACCCACCCTCGTTGGCGATATCAGACAGCATAGAAGCCCTAATTGAGCTGATATTTCGAGACTTCATCGTCAGCTGGTACATGAACATCAGTAATCGGCCCACTTTTACCAACGAAGTAGATAGAGCCGTTCGTGCGGCTTTGGGAAGTATTCTAGAAAGGATACGAGCACTGGACCTTGTGGAAGTGACGGTCTCACGGTTGGCACCCATTATCACACAACATATGAAAGAGTTCTATATTGCAGAGCGAGCGGTAAGGGGTAGGAAACTTAGTCGGAACGTCACTGAATCAGAAGAGCTGGATCTAGCTATAGCAGGGAAATATCGAAATGGGCAACTTCATCCAGCAGCTTCTTTGACATACTCAAACACTAAGCTTATTCAACAACATCATTTGCGCAGTATAGTGACAAGACTGATACCTAAAGTCCTTCCCCATACTATGACGACAAGTGCTTCTGTTACTGTTCTTATCAAGGAGATTGTGTCGTGTGCCGTACTATTTCCTTCGATCCAGATGTTGATCGATCCCGATACATGGAATCAACTGATGGAAGCATACGTACGTACGTGAAGAACCACCATAGACTAGTTTTAACACTATATAGGGTCGAAATATGTTACAAGAACGCAAGACGGTTCGTAAACTCCGTCAAGCTCTAGATGAGCATACACCAGCTTCACCCAAAGCTATCAAACCGATCGCTCTCCCTCGATTAGCACCTGGCGATAATGAACGAAAGTTTGAGAGGTTTGTTCGAGCCATTAGACAATGTAATACGTTATCCGATGCTCGTCGCTTTAGAAATGAAGTCGCGAGCCAACTACGAAAAGGATCCTCCGTAGAAGGCCAAGATGTCATTTACCTGCGCCGACTGGAAACAGCCAAAAGAATCCTTGACCAGAAAGTTACAACTCTGGGCGCTGGTAGCACTAATCCTAAGCTCACCGTCCAGCCACCTGTAAAGCTGAACAGAACAGGGTCAAGATTCGAAAATGCATCGCTGAAAGATGTTCTTCATGACGCCTCCGGATTATCTTACTTTATGGAATATATGGACCGGCAAAAACTTATGAGTCTAGTCCAATTCTGGATCGTTGTAGATGGCTTCCGCAACCCATTGGAAGACGAGACGGATAAGCCAGATGAAAATACTGGTATTCAACACCGATGGACAGAAGCTGATAAGAATGATCTTGCACAGATCAATGAGGCCTACCTCAATAAGCTAGAACTCAAAGTCGATCCTGAAGCTCGTCGACTCGTAAAGGAGTTCCTTAAAGCAGGAAGTGCTGCTACCACCGCTCAGTATTTGAGGGCCCGACGGGTAATTTTGAGAGCTCAGAGCGCCATTTATGAAGAGATGCAAGAGCACTACGAAAGGTTCAAAAAGTCCGACCTTTATTATAAATGGTCAGCCCTTGACGAGGCACCAGGCGGGCCCCCGAGCCCTACTAAATCCATCGAGACTCTAGAAGATAGATCTCCAAGTCCGATTGCAAAGCGACCGGCGAAAGTCTCACGCTTATCGACCAGTAAGCTAACATTGAAACCACCAGATCTACGTAGAGCTGTAGTCTCTTCATCGGACCTTAGGAGCACTGTTAGACCAAATGATGACATCATGCAGTCGAGAAGGTCACTGGACGACTCCTCACGAGCACCACTTTTCGATGATGACTACGATAGTGATGTTCTGGCTCGGTCGACGCAGAGTTTGGGTTCGGAAGGTGAAGCTCCCCGCATAAACGCAAACAATAAAGAGGTTGTGGATGCAATGCAAGCAGCGCTCAACGATATCATGGATCATAAACCGGACGAAGAGTCATTATTCTCGGACTCCGGTTTGAAGTCGCCGCAAGAGGATGAGTCCTTGAGAGGATCGATGGATATACAGAGACCAGACTCTCCAATTTCAAAGAAAGACAGGGGAAAACCCAGCATTGCTTCGTTAGGATTGGTCTCTTCCCCACGTAGAGGATTCTTCAATGATGACCTTTTCGGTGAGGAAGAGAAATTTCTTGAAGATGAACACGAAGATTCCGATGTCAATGAGAAAACGGAGGAAGATGAAATACATGAAGCAGCACCAGGCGATTTAGGGTTGGCTGAAGCTATTGATAGCCTCACTGCCGATATAGAACGTCTCGTCAGCCAAGAAGCAATTGTCGATTCTTTAACGAAGAAAGCAGAACTTACGAACAACGCTGCTGAACTAAGGATATTACGGAAATCCAAGGCAAGCTTACAGAGAGAGATCCATCGTAAAGAGCTACAAAGACAGCAATATATCGTTCAGGAGAGTGATAACAGTTTATACGGCCGTGCCACTATCTCCATCAAATCAGTCATGGTAGCCAACGATGACGAAGGCCGCGAGATTGCCATGTACGTAATCGAAGTCCAGCGACAAGCCGGAGATCAGATGCCCGCCGCCGCCTGGGTGATTGCACGTCGGTACAGCGAATTCCACGAATTGAACAAGCGACTCAAAACTCGGTATCCCGCGGTCCGTACCTTCGACTTTCCCCGTCGACAAGTTGTCTTTAAGCTTCAGAAAGACTTCCTCGAGAAGCGACGTCAGGCCCTGGAAAAATACCTACGTGAATTACTCCAGATCCCCGCCATCTGTCGCAGTCTCGAGCTCAGGGCGTTTCTCTCCCAGCAAACCATCACAGCTGCGGATAACGATCCGAATAACCCGGGTTCTCAGCAGCGCGACTTCGTAACCCGCATATACGACTCCGTGACCGACGGTATGGAAGAGTTCCTCGGAAATATACCCGTCCTCGACCAATTATCCCTCGCGGGTCAGAACCTCATATCCGCTGCCACGAGCCAGCTCAACACCTCCGCAGCCGTATCTCCCACCACCGCCACCAGCGTCGGGATTGCGCCCAACGATGCTGCAGCCGCCGCGGAGGTAGAAGCCGAGCTCAACGCGTTCACCGGCACCGCTACCGATGGAGCAGCACTGGAAGAACCCTTCGTCAAACCGATCTGCGACCTCTTCCTCGAAGCCTTCGAGCTGAATCGTGAGTCCAACTGGCTGCGCGGGCGCGCCGTCGTCGTAGTCCTCCACCAGCTCCTCGGCGGCACCATCGAGCGTAAAGTGCGCGAAACCTTCTCTCTCTTCACGCGCGAGGATAAAGTCGTCGAGGTGCTGGATTCCCTGCGTGAGAGTTTGTGGCCAGGAGGTGGCAAGATAAGGGAGCAGGCGGTCCGGACGGAGCAGGAGAAGAAGCGGAGTAGGAGAGAGGCTGGGTTAGTGCTTGCGACGTTGGTGCCTGAGGTCGCGGGGAGCGTGGTCGGCAGGGGGAATGCGCAGAGTGCGAGCCGTAGGATCGCTGCTACGTTGAATAATCGGAGGTTGAAGTGAGTTTGTCCTTCCCTTTCTTCTTCTGTGCCATATCTTCTTTGCTTTTTGTGTATATGTCATGTGTCATGGGCTGATTGATTATAGTACGCATCTGGTCTTCACGATCCTAGACGAGCTCGTGCAAATCGTGTTCGCGGAGACGGCAGGGAGATAAGACGGCATGGACACTCTGGGATTGAAATAGGAGCATCGGAGCAAAAGGTGTTATCGTTTCACAGATTCACAGGGCTTCAGAGCATTGATTCGGCGTTGCGGAAGGGTTTTCATTCATCATATTATTCCTGTTGTTCCTTACTGGAATTTACATATTGAACTCCGGATACCAACGCCGTTGCTGAACCGTCGAGCATATCATAATTACAGTTTCATTTCGTACCGCTAAATCGCACCCCGTCATGACTTCAAGGTCCCATGTTTGGATGACTCTTCAAGTGGTAGCAGATTCCTCACCCCTCCAATACTTAGTAGGCACGAACGGCATCTTCGTCACCGTCGCCGGCCTCTTCTTTCCCCTCACCACAACCTCCAACTTCGTGCCTGCCTTGTTCATCCCACTCTTCACATACCCCATCGCGATGAACTTCTTCAGCGTCGGGCTCGGGCATCCGGATGTCACTTTGCCCACCTCGTTCCCCGCCTCGTCGACAATCTGTGCCCCCTCCCTCGCCGGCGCACCCTCGACGATGAGGCCAACACGGCGCCTGTCGACGCCCCTCCCACCATCCTTTTTGGGCTTAAGTTGGGCTAAGATGACTTCGGCGCCGTGGAAGCCGGCTCCCGTGCGTCGGTCCTTGCCGATTATCCAGCTCAGGCCGGCTTCGACGGGGGTGGTCGTGTCGTCCAGATCATGGCCATAAAGACATAAGCCGGCCTCCAGACGTAGACTATCGCGGGCTCCGAGACCGGCGAGACGCAGCTTGTCCTCGCCAGCGCTCGCGAGAAGCGTCTCCACGAGAGCAGTAGCGGCGGAACCGGCGACGGAGATTTCGAAGCCGTCTTCGCCGGTATAGCCGCCGCGGGAGACGAGAACGTTGATGTGGGTGCCGTCTTTGAGACGGAGGTCGATACCAGTGCATTGGCCGAAGAGTAGGTTGCGGAGGCCTAAGGACCGGTCTGCGATCACGCCTTGGAGGATTTCGGCTGCGAGCGGTCCTTGTAGGGCGATGAGGCCTTCGTTGTGCTTGACTTCCCAGTTCACCTTCTCGCCCCCTTTATCTTGGAAAACGCGGAGTTCGTCGGCGAAGTAGCGCGTGTCCTTTGAGCGGCAGCCGGCGTTGGTGACGACGTGGAAGCGGCCGTGGTCGATGCGCGTTATGACAGTGTCGTCAACGATGCCTCCGGTATATGGGTGTAGAAAGGTAGATAGGGTCGATTTGAAGTTCCCTAGAGAGGATATGGAGGAGGGGGTTATGCGTTCGAGGAAGCCGGTTGCGCCGGGACCGGAAAAGATGTGCTGAACCCTGGATACGTGTTAGTGAATGCGATGAGTGGAGGTGGGAGGTAGAGCTGTACATGTGGCTCACGTCGAAGAGACTTGCTTTCTCCCGCGTCCAGTTGTGCGAGTCACTTATGCTGAGATCCTTGTATTGGACGGGCATTTGGTAACCTCCAAACGGGACGAACTTTGCACCGTACTTCGCGTGGAGGTCGTATAAAGGTGTTTTGGCTTGAACTTCTCCTGAGGTTGGAGTTGAGGCATAGCTTCTTCTAATTTGACCTGCATTCCATCTGGTGTTTGAATGCTGTGTGCTGCTTTGAGACGGTCGTGAAGCGAATGGAACGATATTTCGCTGAGAAGTCGATATTGTTCGACAGATTGTACTCCATTGAGCCTGTCTCCGAGGCCGTGCAATAGTTTCGAGCTTTGAAATGGGTATACGAAGGTTCCGGCGTGCTGCCATAATTGTCTAGAGGAGGGGTCAAGAGCTCTAATGTCTAGTTAGCAAAGGCCTATCTCATATTATTGGAACTAAGATTACAATTACGAGTTTTGCTACTAATTCTGCTGATAGTTAGAGACAAATTGAGTTACTATCGAGGTGTAGCAGGAGAATTTGAGGTCTCGACCCCGCGAGTGAAGTTGTACTGAATCCTAGTCGTTACATCACACACCACCGACCACCCTCTCCATCATCATCAACCCCGAGACCCCCTGTCGGACACCGATAATTGTCCTGATTCAGACTCAACTTTTAATCCACCATGTCAAAACCAAGCACATACCTCCTAGTCTCCCTCCCGACGTCAATAGTACCCTCCAACGATAAGGACGAAGCTCTGACAGCTCTCCGAGAAGCTGTCACCAACGACTACGGCACCACACACCCCTTCTCGATACCATCCTTTAAAATTGGAACGTTGGATGCTCTCGTACAGCAAGCGGATGATTTGGCGAAGCTCGATAGTGCCGCTGAGGGCGTAGTTAATAAGGTGGGAGATTCGTTACGAGCTATACTCGAGGGCGACGAGGCGAAGATTGCACAGCAGAAGACTATAAACGATAGTATGACATAGCTCCCCATATCTCTTCAAAAGGGGGGAAGAGATGCTAATCATCTTCCAGAACCCGTAGACCAATATCTCCGCTCCTTTTCTTGGAATAAAGTCAAATACCGCGCCGACAAACCCATCGCAGACCTGATAAGTTCCTTGCAAAAAGTAAAAACCCACATCCCCCTCCCAACCTCCTAACACAAAACCCGCGTAGATTTCAGGTCAGCTAACCCCTCCACTCCTCTCCTAGGAACTCTCCGGCATCGACAACGACGTCAAAGCGAAATTTAACCAATACAACACCTGCAAGACCTCCCTCCTCGCCTCCCAACGCCGCCAAACCGGCAACCTCAGCACCAAATCCCTCGCCCCCCTCATCGCCCCCAACACCCTCGTCCAAGACTCCGAATACCTCGAAACGCACCTAATCGCGGTCCCCAACGCAGCCGCGAAGGACTACCTCCGCTCCTACGAGACCCTCTCCCCGATGGTCGTCCCCCGCAGTTCGACTGAAATCGCAAAGGACGACGAGTTCACCCTGTTCGCGGCGACGGTGTTCAAGAAACACGGCGCCGAGTTCGTGCACCGCTGTCGCGAGAAGCGCTGGACGCCGCGGGAGTACCGGTACGAGGAGGGCGGGCGGGAGAAGGAGGCGAAGGAGGTCGACAGCCTGACGAAGGAGGAGCGCAAGCTCTGGGGCGAGGCCCTCCGCATGGGCAATACGGGCTACAGCGAGGCGGGCATGATTTGGGTCCACGTCATGGCGCTGAGGGTCTTCGTCGAGACCGTCTTGCGGTACGGGTTACCATTAGAGTTTGTGTGCGGACTTGTGCAGGTAAGACGTTACAATCCCCCAACCGAAAAGAAAACCCCCTTTTCCAGGTTTGGTGATGAAAGTAGGACCACAGCTAATATAACCAAGACGACATCCAAAAACGCCAAAAAGGCCAAAGCGAGCCTCGACGACCGCTACGACTACCTCGCCGGCAATGCCTTCGGCCGCGACAAGAAAGGCCGCGTGCAGAAGGACGACTCGAGCCTCGCGAATGACATGCAGGCCGCCGGTCACGCCGACCACGAGTATACCGCCTACGTGTACTATGAATTTGAGTTTCAATAGGGGTTTTTTGTTGCTGGGTGGGAGTGTACAACCGCGCTTGCTTTGTTTTTGGAGGATGGAGAGGAGCTGGATTGGCGGTATCTCATGTCTTTGCTGGGGGATGTGTATGTTGAGTTGACTAATGAAATGAGACGAGAGGTTGAATGACTGCAATGCTTTCCTCCCTCCCCACTTTGTCGTATTTGCAGTTTCTGTCCCTGTGTACACGGTCTGTATATCTTCGCTGGGCTGCATAATTTAAAGTATTGATCGCATGCACAGCTCGGGTATTTGTACTGTTGCCTTTGTCGTACGATTTCAAGTTACCCCGTACAGTACAATAGAGTCAAAGACGCCTTCAAGACTGCGCGTACAGTACGGTACGACCGGGAACTCGACATAGAACTCAGATAGTCGCATTACCGCCATCTACACCTTCTCCTCTACCACGATCCTACCGCAACACCCAAATCCCAAACTCCAATCTACCATCCCCCGCCGATACTACTCGCCAACCCAGCAACCCTCTCGACATCACTGGTCCCCTCTTTCCCAACCAGACTCTCCACCTTCCTGAAACTGGTGAAAAGAAGATTCTTCGCCTCAACGCCCGTGACGCGCTCCCAATGGCGCAAAATTCCCTTAACATAGCTTTTCGAAACCCCATTAACAACATCAGACTCATCGACCATTTCCGTATCTACACCACTGGCCATCTGGTCTGGCTCGTCTTCCTCCTCGTCAGATGATAATGAAGAAGAAGAAGCCTCACCAGCGCTGAAATACGCCTCATTTACCCTCCCAAGCCAACTCCTCTGCTCCCCCGGCGTCCGTCGCATAGTCCCCATCCCCTCCGCCCCACTCTCCCCCTCCACGACATCACCCGCCTTGATCTGGCCCCCTCCATTCGTACAGCCACCGGGACAAGCCATGACCTCCACATATGCATACTCACCCCCCCCCCTTTTTTCCCCGGATTCCTTCATAGCGCCATTAGGCCGCCTAACCGCACCCGGCCGGGCGCCAGGCATGCGCGACTTCTTCGCCGGCTTGAGCCGCCGAACCAGATTCTGGATATTGCGGAAGCCGTAATACCTTGCCATTTTGACCACCACTTTCCCGGTCGCGGGGTAAGAAAGAGTATACTCAACCACGTCGGCGTTACGGCCGCGGGAGATGCTGATTTCGGAGCCCGGGTGCGCGGCGCGGTAGGTGTGGAGGATGTGGTGGAGGTACCCGCCGCTGGTGCCGGCGGGGGGTGTTTGTTGCGCTGGTCTGTGAGCACGCCCTTTGGGGAAGAGGAAGGCGTTGAGGGGTGAGTCTGGAAAGGGTGTTGTTTGACGGGGCGGGGTGCGTGGGAGGGAGGAGAAGGGGATGCCGCGGCTGGAGGCGAGGAGGAGAAGTTCGCGGGCTGTGATTACGCAGTCGACGTCGCGGACGTCCGCGTCGAGATCTGTGCTCGCGCGATCGGGAAGCCAGGAGGAAGAAGTAAGTTCGCTTCGACTGGCCTCAAGCTTCTTGTCGAAGCAGGGCATGATGGCGAGATGCCAGATTTGGGAAGGGGGAATGTTGTATTTGCGATTGAGTACGGATTTGATGAGTGTCCCAGTGAGAGCCTGCGGACTCTTTAGACGAGAGATGTGGGGGAGGACGTAGGGATGTGTCTTTTCAGCGTAGCAAATCCAGCCGGGACAGGCGCTCGTGAGGATAGGTTTGATTGGTATTGTGGATATGGAACCTTCTTCTCCTTCAGCGGCAGCTTGGGGACGTTCGAGAGCAGATATCACTTCCTCTGCTGCGGCGACTAAGGCCGCTTCTCGTGCGACGTTGGTGTCGATCACCCATGTGAATGAGCTCTTGTGTCGTCCACCACTCGACAAACCGTTCGTCCCGCTAAGCAGCTGTGCTATCATGTTCCCCGCCTCTCGCTCCGAGATATTAAACATCGCAGCTATACTAGCCCGAGACTGAGGGCTCACGCTCGCCACAAAGATCTTTCCATCTGATGTCGCTCCATTGCCTCCATTGGCCTGTCCACCATCTACCCATGGTGGAACAAGAGACGGATATGCATCCAAAGTATTCAGCACCTCCGAATGTGATTGTAGAGAGACGAGGACGGCTTCGGCAGATGTGACGCAGCCCGAGCAGGCGAGACAGTCTGTCAGGCTGATTTGAGCAGGAGGGGCGGTAGAGGCGTGGACTTTATCTTCGGTTGTGACCTCGTAGGGATTCTGCATAGAATCGAGTCAGTCAAGGGGGTAAAAGGAGTTTCCAAAAGACCCGACCCATACCTCATTTATCTGTTCCTTGGGTAACGTCTCAATCGGTTTTATACACGCGACACCGGGGGATATGAAGTCATTGAGGTCATCGGCGGACAGTATAGCACTCATCCTTTCCCCGAAAGTAAAATCAAAAATGTAAAAAGTTTCGAAATCTACCGTAGTTTTAATCACACAGCGCCAACGCCCCAGAAGATCTTGAAAGAAGAAAGAAAGGAGTCGATAACCTCGTACAAATACAGTAAAATGCGCGGGAAATAAAAATCATGATAAAAGCATGTGCTCCGGCTAAGGCGACTTCGGTCCCCTCCTTAAAAAATTGATGATTAATCCTTATCGATAACGGTAATTCTTCCCCCCACCCCCTCCCCCCTTTCCTCACACCGCCTTGCAGAAAAAGAAGCTCATTGTTTCGTCCGATCAAAGCTTCAATCCTCTCCCACCACAAACCACTCCACTACTAACTCACCACCTATACCTCCAACTCCAAACTCCTCCAAACCCCCACAACAAAGAAAAATGTCCTCAACACCCTACACTGGCCCCTCCTCCTCCAACCCCACCGGCACCGGGACGACCTACAACATGACAACCGCAACCTCCTACGAAGACACCTCTCGACCAGTTCAATACGCCTGCGGCGACTGCGACGCCAAGGTGACGCTGAAGATGGGCGACGCGATCAGGTGCAAGGAGTGCGGACACCGCGTCCTTTACAAGGAGAGGACGAACAGGTATGTCTTTGTTAGGTTTTTGAGATTTGGGGATGGGGTTTTTGGGTTTGGGTTTGGGTGAGGTAGAGGTTGAGGTAGAGGTTGATGGAGGGGGGGTATGGGGTTTATAGTATATGTGGGATTTATGGCTGACATCTGTGTGTTTTGTAGGATGGTGCAGTTCGAGGCGCGATAGGCCGGGATACCGAGAGTGGGATAAAATCACGCATACGAGGGAGATGTGTCAATTTAGAGAGACGTCAAAAGGTGCTGTCGACGGTCTATGCGCTGCATACATCTCAGAACAGAGTATCTTCTCGGGAAGAAAGAAAATCGAGTGGACATGGATCAAGCGCTTCTCACAATGAAGGGTGCAATTTCTCTTCCAGCATAGGAGTTTAGGAGCTTATAGTCACAAGATTACAGAATCATATACCCATTTCAAGCGCTCATATTGTATTCATAAACTCGCCATGCAAGTAGCTATGACTGATCTACCAACTTACTATGCTCCATTTCACTTCCGGTGCCCCAAACGCCACAAATGAGATCTCACCCTAATAGTTCAGCATGCTGGGGAAATAATTGCTCGATGAGAACGAGAGATGTAAATTCCGATTGCAGAGTCAGGTCGGTAAAACCGGGATGTTATGAAAGCATATGGGAGTTGGAACAAAGCGCAAGACTTAGGAGGTAATCGGTCAATTGAGCGGTTCGGTACCCGCCGCAATTATAGACTGACTTCTTCGCATAAGTGTAATCATGATGTAGGTCTGTAAAGGAAAGTTATCCTTATACTGGTCCAAATCGACCAGTCAAGAGCCACGTGGTCTTGGCATATATCTAAGCGCCTCGGAACGCATCGAACCGCTTGTAAGTGTAACCCAGGAACGGTAACGACATGTCAGCGGTAACATCATCGTTGTTGTTGTTACTTGATTGAGCCTGAGCTTGGGCGCGTAGTGCTGCAGAATTGTCCACTTGCGAGATCTCATCTGTTGGGAAATTCGAGAAATCGATCTTGGAGGTCAATTTCGGTTCGAACGGAGCGCGAATCTTGCGGAGACTCTCGAAAGGTACACCTTGGAAGAACGAATGTTGCTTGATCTCATGAGCTCCTCCAATGCGGCCAAGGCGGTTGTCCACGTTGCAGATGAGCCTGTTCCAAGTTAGTTTATCACAGAACTATTCAGCTCTCGGGAAAAGGAAACTCTTACCCTCGAATGAAATCTTCAGCCTCAGCTCCGAGCTGGGCTTCCGGCGGGAAGTGAAGATGACGAGGCCAGTCGACGATCTTGCGATAGGTCTCGTGAGGATCTTCTGCACAGAACGGCGGCCATCCGACAAGGCACTCGAACATAATCGTTCCAACAGACCACCAATCACAATTATAGTCATAACCCTTTCCGCTGAAGATTTCCGGGGCAATGTAGTCTGGCGTGCCAACAGTTGAGTAAGCAAGTTGTCGTCTTGATTTGCGCCAGGTGTTGATTTGTGACCTGTTGTTGACCGTAAGTGAGATCTGATCGAAATTTATCGACGCTGGCCTGTCTCTGCGTCGGTCGGTGTTAAGGAGCTTTTGGTAGTAAGACTGCATGTGTTCAGCTTGGAAACCCGTGGACAAGCCAAAGTCCGTCAACTTGATGTGACCTCCACGGTCAAGAAGAATATTGTCCGGCTTGATATCACTGCCAATTGTTAGTTTTACGTCCAGACTCAAGGCATATTTGACTAAAACGGGATGGGATTACCGATGTATAAATCCTAGAGCATGAACGGCCTCAATAGCTAGGGTGATCTCGGCCATGTAGAATCGGGTGATATCTTCGGTGAAGATTTCATACTTGATCAGCATAGTCATCAAGTCTCCTCCGGGCAGATATTCCATAAGCATATATAGGAAAGTGTTATCCTGGAAAGTTGTGTGAAGCTTGACAACCCAAGGACTATCGGACTCAGCCAGAATATCACGTTCTGCTCGGACGTGCGCAAGTTGTTCTTTCTTGTACTGATAAGGATGTTAGCATTAAAAGATGATATGGGAGCAGAAACCTTACCATCTCTGACTTGATCAATGATTTAAGAGCGTACACCTGCGCGTCACTCTTTCTCTGAACCAACCTGACCTCACCAAAAGCACCCTTGCCGATAATCTTGACAGTGGTGAAGTTCTCCGGCCTCTCCTTTGTACGTAAGAATCGGAGATAATGTGCTTCGGCTTTCCTCATATTCGTCTTCTTCTGCTCTTTACGAGAAGCTGAGATGTTTGGGTCTTTCATGATCTGTTCAAGCTCCTGAGACCTAAGGGAATCAGTCTATGATTCTCAACACTACCGTATTTAACCAACCTTGCATTCCTATCCCTAGCTCTAGTCACACTATCCTTGAAGAACGCATGGACTAACGTTGACTGCGCTTTAGACTTCTTGATAACGTTATTGCCATACGGTGTCGTGTCTCTCTCGGGAACGGTATCATCATGAATCGTAGGACCTTTCGGGGTTGGAGGTGCATTGGAGTAGCTATACTGCTGTCCAGATGCTCCAGCGGTGCGAGGACGCTGATTACCTGGAGAGGGTTGCCTACCATACGGGCTGCCAGAACGGCCAGATCCTCCAAGGTTCTGATTTGCGAACTGGTGTGCTAAGCCACTTGTAGCATCATAACCAGTTTGGGGTCGGTAAGCAGCTTGAGGACCTTGGAAGTTCTGGTTTGACTGCGCGTAAGCAGCTTGTTGGTATGCATTATTGGCAAAGTAGCCGGTGCTAGTAGGACCAGCGTAGCCATTGCCGGCTTGCTGAGCACCCCAAACTTCCTGCTGTCCAGATTGAGGATTTGGGAATACGGGTTGTGGAAATGTAGAGGGAGTGGTAGGAAAGGCTCGCACGCCCTCTTGACCGTAAGGGTTCCCTTGCTCGTTTTGGAAAGCGAAGTTGAGGTGAGGCAATTGCTGCTGTTGGTTGTTGCGGTTCATGTTAGGTTGCATGAGCTCTCTGGAGAGCGAGCCGCAATGGTTTTGGTGTTTATCGCTGGTCTTCTGATAGAGGGGTGATCGAAGGGGGCTGAGGAAACTGGCACGACTGAGTTAGTATCTGAAGTCGGTGGAGCTAAAAAATGTTAGGAGAAGCGAAAGGGGACGTGCTCCTTCAAGGAAAGGCTAGAAAGTAGAAAGAGGGCGGGGATGGCCGAAACAACAAAGCAACACAACGCACCTCTAGACTGTAACACACTTAGATTGACATGAATGGATAGAACAGGGGCTTGAAGAGTTGAGTAACTCAGCAGCGAGCCCTAACTTTGCATGTAATCGGATGAAGGAGTTGGAACTTCAAAGTATTCTGGATGTCGTGGATGCCAAGAAGGATCAAGTTGCTGTACAGTAAGCCGGTACCTTAAAACCCTTGCGGGGCAACAATAAGGGCAAAGCTATAAGAGAGCCACATAATTAGGTATCCTTCTACCTTAGTAGTGGTACAATCGTAACTATCTATATCTCCATCTATACTATGTCTAAATCTCAATACGACTTGACATTTCGCGCTAGCGTAACTTGCAATCTTCTACAGCAGACACTTCTATCACACGTTTCCCATCACGTACAGCACAGTACTGTATTCGGAGCGTCGGTACCTTGAGATGACACCGGGGCAAGCGGGTACACGTACAGCGAGTCGGAGTACAAGTACCACGGTAAGGGAATAATGGAAAGGCAAGGGACAATTGGGCCGCTTAAGCCTCCCTGATCGGCACAGTATACGGCATATTATCTCCCTTATAGCTGATCGTAATAGGCTCGTATTTCATGTGATAGCCAGGGGAGATGTTACGAAGCTTATTCGCACAGTTGGAACTTCAATAACAAATAGATGTAACACTTCAATCCGGTAGGCCAAGCACACAGCGTCCGAGTACGAATCGTACTCACTTTGGTGTTTTCGACATACTGCCAAGTGCAGTTTAAGAGTCCTGGACCAGACAAAGTGGTCGAAACGCTCCGTTGATGAAGTCGCTAATTATCATGGTAGAATTTCATAGGGTGCTTCTAGCAATCGGAAGTTTTCATGAATGTGACGGTCTTGCGTCTAAGCGCGAAATCTCTATGGAGCAGAGATGTGACGACCTGCTTAAAGGCGCGTATCTCACGGTTGGCGTGTACCAGTCAGAATCCCGTTGTATGTCGCCAACATATCGTCGTGTATCAAATACACCCAATCCAATACGGAATTCAGAAATTTGAGTTTGACCTAAAGATGCAGTACTATCGTAGATGGTCGGCGTGGACACAGATAATATTTTCATCTATCAACTCCTATCCAAAAAGAACAGCTCTGAAGCTTTTATGTGTCCTGATTCAACAAGCCTACCCAGTTGCCTGCGCATACACTTGTTTTACAACGCCAGTGCCAACTCTTTCCTCATCCAAAAAAAAAATTAAAAAAAAAAAAATAATTCGAACCTGTCCCTCTTCTCCTTCCTCTAGTAACGTTCCGGCATTATTGGTCCCTAATCGTGGTCCCTAATCGCTTCGGGCGCTGTTAACATTAAAGCCCATATTTTCTTCCAAAGAGAGTAATTCAACCGCCATGCGCCTCGCTTACATGGGACAAATACAAGAACCTGGAAAGCAACGCTAATAGAAAAGGTAAGAAGTAAAATGAAAGTAAGAAGTTATTAAGATTAATAAGAGTAAAGTATTGTTGGTGCTTTAATAATAGATGCAGTAGCAGACGAGTTTTGAAGGTGATGTACCAGGAGGAATTTCCTAATCTTTGGCTACGATATAACAAGGTCGTAAATAGTCGTAAGGTAAAAGGGACTAGTATGGGTACTAGTCGGCTCACATCGAAGGAGTCGGGGTATATACAACAATAAAAGAAAAAATAAATGTTATGATCCAAAAAGCAAAGTAGCCGCACATGGCAGACTTCTTAATGCTTGAAATCGCCTGGGCCTGCGTTCGCAAAGTGATAGACTTTAGGTCTATTATCCTGGATTTTCATAGGTGTTGCTTTCGATCCTGAGCCGTTGGGTGGGGAATATTCATACACTTGGAGATCTGGTGGGGAAGTAAAATTGCTCATCGCAGGATTCATAGGGTTGTGAAGAGGTTGCGGAGGTGGGAACATCTGCTGGTGAGGTATTCCTTGCATACCATCCGGCTTGAACTGTACTGGATAAGACATCTGTAGATCTCCAGCAGAAGTAACCATGGGCATGGCGTAAGCGGCCTCAGGAAGCATACTAGGTGCAACAGAGACGTCTTGTAATGACGGTCTACGAAAATTCTCATCATGATTATCCATTGCCGGATATCCTGTCACCGGTATTTGCTCGACTATGGGTTGGGAATGAGTTGGAAAAGCTGTTCTTGGGAAGTTCTGTTGCGTTGCTGGTGCTGATTGCGGGGGAGTGTCACGGAATATAGGCTGGTTAACAAACCGAGGACGACCTGGAGCGACCTGATTCTGGTCCAGAGGCGTGCCTGGTGGAGGAGTATTACTATAAAACAATCCGCCATCCAACGCTGGTGGATCACAGGACCAAGTTACCGGTAGGCTTTCAGGCGTTGAATGTTCTGGTCCGTGGATTGGTGCTTTAACACCACTTGGTTGCCAGGGAGGGAAGCGTTGCAATTCATTAGGAGTGAGTGGCGTCGGAGGAGCAAGACTTCCGTTACCAGCTGATAATCCGGGTGTCGTTACAGTAAAAGATCCGGAAGCATGACGCGCAAATTTGGGAGAATTAGCAGCCTCAGTAAAAGATGCAATGAGTGGCGATCTCTGTGTAGATCCAGAGTTGACTTTCTGTATCCGATTAAATCCCGTAGATCTAATACGGCGTAGAGTCTGATCTGGATTGAAATTTGAATGACTGGTGCCAGGAGAAGGCATCCCACTGCTGTATGAGGCACTTCTGAGAGCAGCAGCGCCTAAAGCAGGAGGACGTGGTCGGTGCCTACGAGTAGCAATGCTAGAAGACATGTTTGATGCAGCACTCGGATGCTTGAACTGGCCATCTGCGGATTTCTGCGACTGAATGCCAACATGACTCATCGAATCAGCAAGAGCACTGGTAGACGAATTACGACGGGAATATGTAGCAGAAGGAAATTCTAAATTCTGGTCGAATTCGGAATGTCTCAAGTTCGCAAAGGCCGAATCACCTCGTTCCGGCACAGAAGAATTTACAGAAACGGTGGATAGATTACTGTGGTTGTACACCTCTGGGCTCTGGTAAAAACCGTTTATTGAGTGATTCTGTTGCCATAAAGCTGCGGCATTGAGGGGGGAAGAAGTCTGTGGAATCTGATCAAGAGGCCCAATAGACTCATCCATGTTCTCTTGTTTGTAGGAAGGAGGAAACTGATCATTGTTCTTTTCCTCGGTCCAACCTGAATATACAGATGTTAATGCTGACATCCCTTCTACTCCTGTCGAAGATTGAGAAGTCGAAATCGAACGGGTGCCAGAGAATGGAGAATGGTCCGATGAGATTGATCCGTGAGTTTGCACGGGTTGCATGGAGCTTGAAGTATTCGCACTCATCCCGTCAGAGTCCATTACTGGTAGTCCGTTAGGCACGGGAGAGAAAGTTCCGTTGCCATTAAAGTCCAAGGAGTTTGTGAACTGAACTTCTCCTCCAAAGTTTTGTTGTGGACCAGATGTTTCAAATCCTTGATACTTTTCGAGAGGTTGAGTTGATTTCGTGCTAGGTTGTTGAATATCGTAGCCAGCGTTGACTAACGAATGGAACAATGTTTGCATTGAAGCGGGTTGTGTAGTCTCGTTAATGGAGTCCAACACGGAATTGTACTCGTGCTGTATCTGTGGCTGTACCGCCATCATATCAGGTGTTGGAGTCATCTCTATACTTTCAACTAGTATACTAGATGGCGAAACGTCTGTAGCAGATGTGTAAAAGTCATGGGGTATGGAAAGCGGGACGACCGGAGGGGGGTCGAATTGCGTATGAACAGGCACAGCTTGATGGCCAAGCATCATCGAATTTTGGAACATCGTATACGCGTTCATCGACTTCTTGAAGTCTTGCTTGACCTTCGCGCGTCGGTTTTGGAACCAATTCTATACAACGCGCATCAGTTTGACTGCCCCGACAACGAAAGTGAATACTCACGTTGATTTTGTCCAAAGGAACGCCCAATGTCTCCGCAAATCCTTTCTTTGTATTAGTGTTCGGCTTATGTTGTTGCTGAAAATGCGCTTCCAGTATATCATGTTGCTCCTTGGTCAGGCGAGGCTTCACATCGACAGACATTGCTGTCTGCTGCGGCCGTGACTCCGACATCTGCTCTGAAGAGATGAAAAGAATATTCCGTCGAGATGTCTGATCAAGTTCGTATCCGGCTGGTCGGTGGCATATGTAAATAGGTGGATGCTTATAAGAATGGTTGATAATTGCTCGTTTTCCCCTAACCAGCGACAAGAGCAACAGGAATCGGTGGAAGCAAGAAGCAAGCTTGTTAGGCGAGAGGTCAGCTTTCTAGCAAGAGTGTCCAGGGCTATGGGAAAAGATTCCGAGTAGAAACGAGTGACTTGAGTTAGCATAAGCTAGATGGGAAAGATGCAAAGAAAGAGTAGCGATCGAAAGTAAAGCCGTCGGTGGATAAAGTGAGGGAAAGGATAGCGCAACTGGGGAGAGGGAGCGAAGAGGTCAAGGAGACGACAAGGACTGATGGTGGTTCAGGCGCGGGTGATCCCAGCGGCTACGAACTTGTACTTGAACACAAGCGACCCGGAAACCTAGTGCTTGTTCCTAAAGCCGCGGAGAGGCTGCCGAAGAGACGGGGCAGCGAATGTTTGGGGGGTACAAAATACGGGGGCACTGGCAAGTGGCAGCACAGCGAGCGAGTACACTGTCAACCGACGAAGGGACTGTTAGCCCAAGGGGCAGCATGATTTTGGGGGGGGTTCTGGGGGGTTATGGGGGGGGATAATTGGGGGTTCGACGGTGGGTCATCAGGCTGGCATTCTGGCTCTCAGCATTTTTGGTGGAGACGAAGGCGGTGCTGAAGACAAGCGTGACAAGGACAAGGCGAAACAGGGGCACCCGGTCCATCATTGGAGAATGAGGTCGCTAAGAGAAGTCGGGGTTGGAAAGTGGTAGGGAAGTGCACTTGGATGACCAGTTGATTGGCTAAATCTGTGTGGCTATTGACTAGGGGTCAAGTTGATCATGCATAACTTTTTGCATTATTATTATTTCGATGGGGAGGGTAAGAGCTGCGACCAGCTGCACCTGCCTGCTTGTGCTAAGAATAATATCAAATTCTGTACTTTAACTCGATTCATAACCCCCTTCTCGTCTGACAGCAGCCCCCCACCTCGCCTAGGAGGATTGATGCTAAGGTAGCAATATCAGACCTATCGTCATATCTCGTGAGGTTTTTCGACTTGACGAGGATGTCCCCTTCAAGCGAAGGGCTGAAGGAATTCCTGAACAAAAAGGTCATCTGCTTTCAGTCATCATAAAGGGATGGAATTGCGGGATCATCGATAACGCCCGACATCTGAACGTCTCTCGGCCTTTTCGGGGGCGGCGGGATACTAAAAGGATCCCCAAAGCCAAAAAGTTCACGATATCGACTTTCATTGGTCCGTTGTGGAACTCTGAACACAGTACCAGCACAGATCTGGAGATCAGCACGAAGCTTGACCTGTGGAAAAAGAGCCACTATCCTTTTTTGAATCTTAATCCAGAACCGTTTCTCTTCCCTTTTCTACGCGAGCCACGTTGCCTTGCGAATTGCGAATAATTTACTGACGTCTTGTGCTGTCCGCGGGGTGTCGAATAATGATGATTTATCAACGAAAAGGAGCCGCTTAGAAGTACAGTACTGCACTGTAGAGCAACGGACAACTCCGGCGTTTAAGTTGCTTGTACTGTACTGTACAGCTCGGTTGGCAAATTGTCGTCCGCCGAGGACAACAAGCTGCATCCGGATTCTTGCTCTTAATGCTCTAGAGTGCTCTAAACTTCATCCCCGCCGCCGGCCAAGCTCCAAGTCTCCATCACGTTGGGTTCTGACTTTCTTGAACGACATCATCCCGCAACGGACAAGAAGCCGGTACAGCGGTCATTTTTAGCACATTCAATCATTCTTTTCCCTTCGCGAAAGGTACAAGCGTACAGAACGCATATTCGGCTGTATCTTCAAAGTCTTGTGAGACGTACGACTTCCAAGGCCACGTCTGCATGTAAAAGGGGGGAGGGGCTAAATGCTGGTTCTTGGGATAAACACATCTGTACGTCCTTTCGGGCGCAGCTGTCCCTTGCAGCTTTGTGTCCCCCGCTGGTCTTCCACCATCGCGACCCAAGAAGACTTTCCAGCTTCAATTTTGGGAATAACTCTGAGCGAAAGTGGCTGAGTGCTTGCAATCTTGCAGCTATTTGGCGTTCATCTAGTCTCCAAATCTTAAAGATAGAAAAAAGTCCCGAATTCTTCTTTTTGCAATCTCCGCGAATTTCTTTTTTGTACCATCCTTCCGGCGGGCCCCGAACATATGAAAGCACTCTCTGCTTATGATCATAAGTGGGCTGTAAGCTTGTAATGCGGTCCGACGTCGAGCGCTCCCATGAGTTTATTATCGGGAGACATTTCCAGCTTTTTGATTACAGTGCCTTGCCAGTTTAATTATAGCATATAACACTTAAAGATCCTCTCCTTTAACCTATAGCGGATATAGATTTATAGGTACTTGTGAGTGTACTTTCATATTGTAGCTGCTAATTCCAAATCGACCTTGCTTGTCACTGCCAGCAAGGTAAGGTATGCCATGACTAAATTACACGTCCAAGTATGCGCTGTAACCTTCTAGAATTACGCCGTTAACAGGATGGAAAAGCCATGCAATGCAACACACCTCGAAATGGAGCATCCCCCTAAGTGATCAGAGCGTTTCTGATCTCAATTCTAACCTCTTGGGTCTTGCTGTCCCATTCGGTCATTGTCACACTACTCAAGTCACGCAGAATCCAGTCGGCGCCGGCTTCCTTCAGTGATTCGATAGCATGCGAGGTCGCAACGGCCACAACTTTGAATCCAGCAGCCTTCCCAGCCTTGATTCCTGAAGGTGCGTCTTCAAAGACCAAAACTTCCCCGTCGTCGGGCAGATTGAGCTTCTTTTTGCCCAGTAGGTAGCACGCCGGATCAGGCTTACCTCGCGGCACGTCTTCAGCGGACACAAGGTGCTTCGGGTGAGCAAGCTTCAAGATATCTAGCCATCCGGTCACTAGTGACGTGGTACCAGATGTTACGATAGCCCAAGGTGCACCTGCTTCTTCGAGTTGGTTGAGGAGCGAACGGCTACCGGGCAGTTCCACGGCGTCGGCTCCGAACTCCTTTGGAATCAGTCCCTCTTGATATTTTACGTCTGTGGGAATTTGATTAGTTTCGCTAAACCATCTCGATACGGAAGCTTACAATCCCAGTTAGCTAGTTTTGGGTCGTGGAGTCCAAGAACGTCTATTGATCTTCTTCCGTGCGACGTAGCTAAGATAACATCCGGATCTATCCCTATCTGATTTCCTATTCTAACTATATAAGCAGTGCTCCGTTGTAAGCATATCGGGGGAAATTACCTGGACCAATACTTGATGATAGCATTTGTAGAGTCGATTATAGTCCCATCCATATCAAATAGCTGTGCCGGATTTAGAAAGGTTGTACAACTTCCAGGTGTTGTTCTCTTACAAGTCCCGAAAACGAGTGTACCACTGCTGGTGCTTCGAAACGAGGTTTCTGTTCAATAATTGACATCATTTTACTTGAGAGAGTAAGACGAGAAAATGATCGATATGGTAAGAAGAGATTGACTGAATGGATATGCTCAATATACCAAAGACTCCACTTATAGTCGTTGAAAAAACTGAAGATAAGAAATACAAGCACTAACCTAAGGTAAAATCTCACCTCAGACAGTTCGGAAGTAGCATTGCCAAATGAGGAAATGAAGCCGTCCAATCACGTGCGAGAGTCCGAGCACACATGGTTGGTAGCCGGAGTCGGAATAACAATTTCACCGAACATGCATCTTAGCGTGCCTTATCGTAACATTTTTGCGGGTGATCAAAAAATGATAGAAACTCTAAGAGCTCATAGAAGAGACAACCATGAAGGTCGGAAGTAAGTGAAAAGTACGTAGATTTTATGATTTATTTATTCACATCGTTTTAGAGCCTAAATCAAAACGTGTACCGGTGCGACTACGCCACAAGATCGAAAAAGCTTCCGCTGCAAAACAGCGAAAACAGAGAAAATTAGCAAAACAGGTACGGAAATCGAGTACCTTTGCCCCATATCTACTGAAAACCTTGTTCCATGTCTAGAATCCACAATGGCGGTCGCGGCTAAAAAAGGATCCTGGAATCCCAAATCTGTTCCCATATAAGGATAAGATTCTACACGAAATCGAAGAAACTAGGCGATTGAAAGAAGAAGAAAAGGAACGGAAGAAGGAGGATGCTAAAGCAAGGAGGTTAGGAGTTCCCACTACCACGACCGAGGAGCAATCCAAAAATGAGAGAGTGAGTAGAGAGGAAGACGAAGCCTTAGAAGACTACGGCTCGGGCGAGGAGGATGAAGCCATGGAAGAGGTACGGAAATTTATGTTACACCATGACCCCAACCTAAGTATTCACTTCTGTCTCAGGACGACGCAAATCCAATGGCTGCCTTATTAGCTTCAGCACGAGCGCGTGCCGCCGAATACGATAACGAAAAGGGGGAGGACGCTGAAATGATGGACGAAGAGGACGAAGAGGAAGATGAATGGGATGGAATTGACGAAGATGGTAGCGTTCGGAAGCATTCAGGGTTATCAAAACCAAGAAAAGACTCCTCCAGAAAAGCTTTCGACAAATCTTTCAAGCAGGTCGTGGAACAAGCAGACGTGATTCTATATGTGTTAGACGCAAGAGATCCGGAAGGTACAAGATCAAGAGAGGTTGAGCGCATGGTCATGGCAGCCGAGGGAGGTAATAAGCGGTTAATTCTGATACTGAACAAGATCGACTTAATTCCTCCTCCTGCGCTAAAGGGATGGCTACAACACCTAAAACGATCCTTCCCGACTCTCCCACTACGAGCATCAAATCCTGCACCGAATGCTAGGACTTTCGATCATAAGCAGCACACCGTAAAAGGAACATCTGAGAATTTGCTCAAGGCACTTAAGGCTTATTCACAGTCAAAACAACTCAAGCGCTCAACGTCTGTTGGCGTTATCGGGTACCCCAATGTCGGCAAGTCATCAGTGGTGAACTCTTTACTCTCAAGCTTAGGAGGCAGGACAGCAGCTTGTCCCACGGGCGCAGAAGCCGGTATCACGACATCAATGCGAGAAGTAAAATTAGATAACAAACTTAAGCTTCTGGACTCCCCCGGTATCGTATTTCCCAATGCATTCGACTCATCCACATCGAAGAAAGAAGAGCAGGCGCGCCTAATTCTGCTCAATGCTATTCCACCCAAAGAGATTGATGACCCTGTGCCTGCGGTCACCATGTTGTTACAAAGGCTTTCTACCTCCCAGGACATGCTGTCAGGTTTGTTATCCGTATACAACCTGCCTCCATTGATGATAACCAACGGCGACGTCACCACGGACTTCCTGGTCCAGGTAGCTAAGAAGCGAGGAAGGTTAGGGAAAGGCGGTGTTCCCAATCTCCACAGTGCTGCGCGGACGGTCCTCACAGACTGGAGAGACGGCAGGATTCGGGGATGGGTAGTGCCACCTACTCTACAAGTCGCGACGAGCAATTCAGCAGAGAGTACAGGTTCGGGAGATGCGCCAGTTGGAGATCAGAAGGAGATTGTCACTCAGTGGGCCGCAGAGTTCAAGCTTGATGGACTTTGGGGAGATGGTGGTGATGATGCTGCAGAAGTCATGGAATCATGAGATGAATTAGGAAAGACTAGTTAACGACAAGATGTCATTTGCAGCTACAGTCCGCTGTTGATGAACATTGATGAGGAGTTTATTTACGGGATGTGCTGACAATACTGGAACAAATAGTCGCCTTTAACGACTTCTAGAGGTTTTCAATCCTACCCAATTCTTCATTCACAGTGATAGATTTGCAACACTCAACGCGGATGAGGCTTTCCAGATTCTTTGACAAGCGTTGGCGTTGCTTGCCGTGACTGCCAAGTCAGGGTTTCCTTCGAGATGAAAAGCTTAGAATCACCACGGCTCTTAAGTCTCTTTTAACTCTTATTGCATGCTCCCTTCAATCTTTCTTTCCGACATTTCTGCTCGGATACAATGTCTATCAAAGTAGATAAGTTCTTACGCTTATCTTCGACGGTAACAGAAGCTCCAAACACCTTACCATAACAATGGAGAGGCATGTCGCCTCGTACGTCATGCAGTAAGTCCCCACGCTTCGCCCGCTCAATACACTGGACCTCGGGACGAACTATGGGCTGCTAATTACCAACTTTTTCACATTGATGTGACGGTTGGAATGTAGATAAGAAGATATCGGTTACTGGTATCTTGGATATTGTAGGTATAGCTGTTTGAGCGTCTCAGCAATTAGTAGGTGGGTATGCTTCTATTATGTTCTCCCTCCAGTCTCTCCCAGCAAACATCCTTTCATCTGCTACAGAGAGTGGAAGATGGAATATTGCTCCAGAAGATTTCATGTTTAAGAATATTTTGCAACATATCAAGCTATCTTGGAAGCTTGGAAAGACTTAGCTCACACAACCCAATTCACAATAACAGAGATGTACAAGAATATTTAAGCTGCACGATCGCGTGATCGACAGAATTCAGAGATAAGAGATCGGTAACGAGTCCTATTCATTGGTTGCTAGGGTGGTTCGTCCCTCTACCTTCTCCTTGGTATGGGGAAGGTTAGGGTTCAGCGTTGATCTCTATAACGCCTCCTGTTGCTCTTTTCGCCTACTTGGTGCATGTGTGATGTCGTGTGCTCTCTGCCGATCTCTGTCGTTTATTCCTGCTGTTGTAGTATCAAAGAAATTAAGTATTTAACTGCGCTCCTGTCTGTTATGCTTCTTCAGCTTTGCACTCTTCACATCAATCAAGCCCGCCCTTCTAACAGTCGCTATCATGGAAAGCAAAGAGAAGGATGTCGAGAAGGGTTCACCTTCTCCCCCTCGTTATGATGGAACCGCCGATTATGGTACCGCTGAGGAGACTAAAACCGGCACCAAGTTTAGCAGGTTTATTGATAGCTTCAAGAGGAATCCCAATGCAAGGGTCGTTACGGAAGCAGTCGATGAAGAAGGAAAACCACTTGAGGATCAGCCGCCAGCTGAGCCTGCGTTGGCGATGAAACTGAAGCCTCGGCATTTGCAGATGATTGCTATTGGGGGTTCTATCGGTCAGTTCACTGAGATATTGCTCTGTTATGACTTTTCAGGGCTAATATTCGATATCAGGTACTGGTTTATTCGTCGGATCGGGATCAGCACTTGCCAACGGTGGTCCAGCATCTCTCGTCATCTCCTTCGGCTTGATTGGTATCATGCTGTTTTGCACCGTTCATGCACTGGGAGAACTTGCTGTTGCATTTCCAGTAGCGGGTTCATTTGCAGTGTATTCCACACGATTCCTCGACCCTGCGTGGGGTTTTGCTATGGCATGGAACTATGCTCTGTCCTGGCTCGTCACGCTTCCGCTTGAAATAGTGGCAGCGTCAATTACAATATCGTATTGGCAAGGTGCAAAAGATGTGAATCCGTCGGCATGGGTGACACTTTTCCTGTTCTTGATTATCAGTATCAACCTTTTCGGTGTCAGGGGATACGGTGAAGCCGAATTTGTCTTCTCTATCATTAAGGTAGCTGCTGTCATCGGGTTTATGTGAGTTTTGAAATATTTCTTGAGACGGATTTCCGCGAAACTGATCAGTCAATAGTATTCTAGGCATAATCATTGATGTAGGAGGGATTCCAGGCGGGCCCGGTTATATGGGAGCAAAATATTGGTCAGTATCACTTCTACCCCCAACACATCCCCACTGTGATACTGACCGTTGTAGGTATAATCCAGGAGCATTCCACAATGGTTTCAAAGGGCTTTGCTCCGTCTTCATTACAGCCGCTTTCTCTTTCTCCGGAACGGAGCTCGTAGGTCTCTGTGCTGCCGAGACAGAGAACCCCCGTAAATCTTTACCCACAGCTGTAAAGCAAGTCTTCTGGCGTATCTGTCTGGTAAGAATTCTCCGCACCATTCCACACAAACGTAACTCAAAGAACAAGCTCTCATACCTCCTATTTTAGTTTTACATGATCTCCCTCACCGTCGTCGGCGTCCTCGTCCCCTACGACGACCCCAACCTACTCAATGGCAGCGGTAGCTCCGACGCCAACGCCTCCCCCTTCGTCATCGCCGTCCGCAACGCAGGAATCAAAGCCGTCCCCTCAATCATGAACGTCGTCATCATGATCGCCGTCCTCAGCGTCGGCAACTCCGCCGTCTACGGCTCCTCCCGCACCCTCGCCGCCCTCGCCGACCGCGGCCAGGCCCCCAAAATTCTAGGCTACATCGACCGCTCCGGCCGGCCCCTCGTATCCATCCTCCTCGCCTCCGCGATCGGCTTCTTCTGCTACATCGTCGCCGCCGGTACCGACACGAGGGAAGCCGCGTTTAACTGGATGGTCGCTATCTCCGGCCTCGCCGTCATCTTCACCTGGGGCTCTATCTGCGCATGTCACATCCGCTTCCGGCAGGCGTGGAAAGCACAGGGACATACGCTGGACGAGCTCGCGTTCCGCTCGCAGGCCGGCGTTGTCGGCTCCTGGATTGGCCTTGTCATGAATATCCTTATCTTGGTGGCGCAGTTCTGGACCGGCTTTGCGCCCGTCGGGTACGGTGGTATGGCCGGCGGCGAGAGGACGGAGAATTGGTTCATGAGTTATCTCGCGTTTCCGATCGTGTTGTGTTTTTATATTGGGTTTAAGGTTGTCAGGAGGACGAGGATTAAGAGGTTGCATGAGATTGATATTACGAGCGGCAGGAGGGAGCTTAATCTTCAAGAGATTTTGGAGGAGGAGCGCGCAGAGCAGGCGAGGTGGCCGAGGTGGAAGAGGGTTTATAAGACGTTTTGTTAAAGACGGGAGGGGTTTGTCGATACTGACCCGGGGGAAGGGGGCGATTTATGGTTCGGGGATATTGAGTGTGTACTGTACTTTACCTTATTGTAAGAAATAAATTGGTTCTTATGGAGTGCTGGATGTTGAGGCCCACACTATTCGCCGATGTGTATTTCGGTTCCTGCACACGTGGTAAATAGTCGTTGCGACAATGAGAGCGATGGGACGACGGCTATGTGGATAACTCTTTTACCTAATAAGATACACAACATGGTAAGAATTCGGATGAGAGTGACTCGCCAGAAGGGTGGCTCGGAAGCGGGATACTGACGACCCTGTGACGCTTTCGAGTACAGGCACAGAAAATTATTCGTGAAATGAAAAGACTCGAAACACGCAAAACGGCCACCTATTACTTCCACCTCCTGGCCGCTAAGATAGCCTCAGACAACCCCTACCATATCCTCAACACGGTAGCGCCCTAATGGCGCTTCCCTCCCAGTATCATAACATGATTGAACAAAACCGTAATACCAAGCGCCAAACACAGCGTCGGCAAGAGCCACGCGGAGAATAGATAATTCACCATGACCGTCTGTCCCGGCGCCGCATACATCAAGCTGAGCAGCGCAATCCCCAATCCAACCAAAATATTCGAAGCACCCTTGAGCCACTGTCCTGACGTCTTGGGACGTTCGGAGATGTATCCGAGCACGCCGATGAGGATGACGGATGTGCCTGCGCAGATAAAGAAATATAGGAAGATAAGCGATTGCATATCGTCTACCTTGTCGATCTGGCCTTCGATGGTCGGCTCGTGGCCGTGCTTGGGTTCCGGTGCCTCGACGCCGATGGAGGCGAATAGCGCATTGGCACATGTCAGTAGGATATCCGATATGCTGTTCGCAATCACGCTCTGTCGCTCCTCGGTAGTGATGTTCGCAGTGCTGGAGGCGAGAATGGCGGTGAGGGATCTGTTCACGTTTTCTATGGCTGGGCCGAAGTCAACACCGGGTTGTGGGTAATCGAACACGAAGGACCATGCGGTTGTGTTCAGATCGGTGACTAGGGATCCGGTGGAGTTCCAATGGGAGATATCGCGGGTGATATATTTAGTGAAAGTGAAGATGCCTTCGACGGCCTGCCGAAATTTGATGAACTGGGAGATACCTTCAAGGCAAAGGACGAGCGTGAGGTGGAAAGGGAAGTGTAAGAAAGACCAGATTTGTTGAAAGATGGTTCCAAAGTGTTTTTCTGAGATGCGATCGAAGTAGAGCATGTAGAGGAAGTACTATCCGAGGGCGTTAGCCATCGTCTTTTTATACTGCCCAGCCATCAGGCCATGTAAAGCTTACAATGATCAGAACTGACGAGAGGATTTGTCCAATTATCCCAGCGCGGAAGGTATAACCGTTATTCACAATAGATGAGATAGCTGTGCAAATAACCGTTATGCCCTCCCCGAGAATGATGAGCGTTAGGAGACTCATGCGTTGGACGAAATGAGTACCTTTGAAACTGATAACTCGCCAAAAGGAGGAGATACCGATGACGATAGCGGTCTCCAAGATAGCGACAACATAGAAACAGATATAGACATGGTTGATTACCGGATTCTCAGGGCTGATGTTCCTCGGAAATACAAATGCTAATCCGAGATAGATCATGGCTGCCACAAAGTACGTACCGATGATTAATGCCATGGGTAACATCGTCCGACGATAATTCCTGACGAACCATATGGACAGACCATATTGGAGACAGAGAACCAATCTACTTGCCATCAGAATAAAAGCCATAGCCTTGAACTCAGAGTAATCGGCTATCTCCTTGCCTGGCTTCCAGGTTGGGGCCACAACGGCAAAGCCAACCATAACTCCAAATTGTCCAGCTTTGCAGCAGCGATTGAAAACACTATCGGCGGAAAATCGAACATCGTAGAGGGAGACCTGATACCAGGTGAACCACAATAAGCAGAAAAAACCAATGTACGCGGTTAGAGCTGAGTCTGGTCAGCAGTGCTCTTCCGGTTACCCCTATCATGCTATTCCTCGACTATACGCTGTCTCTAGCTATACTATGCAGAAAATGGAGAAAGGTATATGGATGTGCTGGAATCATATAATGATATTCACCTTGAAATTTACAAATAAGTGTATAGTACAGGAGTCTAGAATGCAAATCATGAGGGGGAAGGAGACACTGAATGATGAGACTATGGTACGTACAACTTTTATCATTGATTTCGAGCAGACTACTGAATGTTGATAAATTCGCCACGAAGAAAAGGTCGTAGAAGAGTTCTATGGTGGTTGCTTCAGCATGGCGGCGGAATGCGGGTGTTTCGCAGAAGGCCTCGTCTTCAGCTACCAATGGAATTGAGTCTCGACCTGGGCTTTGCGTGTGTATAATCCCATTTGATTTCTGACTACCTGCATATGTAGTGTAGCTTTGCATGATTTCCATTCTCTCGGCTTTGACAAGGGGGCTAGCAATGAACTTGAGATGCCCGTGGCCATGTTTCCCAGGCTCATGTTTCCCGTGGCCATATTCTGTCATGGTTAGAATATTAAGTTAACTAGAAATAGAAGAAGGATAGGAGTTGAATATTATGAAGTCGAATATGGATCCAGGAAATCTCTTGGTCAACGGGACCGAAGTTATCATGGGGACAGAGAGCTTTCATAGCCCGGCATCTTATAGATTGACCATTCTTAAAGATCAGTCGAGACTCTTTCATCTGGGCCGCCTCATATAGTTGTAATGAACTTAATAGCTCTTTGGTAAGCAACGGATAACTTTAAGACAACAAAGGAAGTTTAGTGAGACTAGATGTACATGGTACAGCCATTGAGATCTTTCAAAACACAGTTAAGCATCTCAAGCTGACAGTTTTTAAGTGTTAGTGTACCGGCTCTGTGGCCATATAGCTTGTTGGTATCGGGAACTATCTCAATGGCCTCCTACCGATCCTACGGTACTGTATGAAGCCAACAGTCATTGTACAGGATAGACGCAAGGTCTGTTGTACGAACATAATAGCTCTCCGGTCAGCATGATAAAAGGTCATTTCAAGCAGATAACGAGTACCAACTGCTCGTTCGGGATATCTCTTGTGGGAGTGTGCTCCATGAGAACAGGCCGTGATGGTTTTGTGTATATGGGTTGTGGGTTGTGGGTATTTTCCAGTTACACCCAAGCCAGAATCTTTGCCCATTCTACCAAAGCAAGTTGCTGTATCACATGTCCGCATTTAGTATGACGTACACCGTAGAGGGTTGATGTAAGAAACACGAAAAAAGTTCTTGGACGTTCGATTTAGGTGAAGGGACGATGGGACGGTCTAGGCTTCAACGAATCTAGTACGGTACCGCTCGGAGTTAAGGTAACATTTATCGATATCAAGTTAGTCCGCTCGGGGGGTTAATGGTATGAACTACTTTCTGGACGTTCTTATACGCAGTAAAACCTCAAGAGTTTCTTCTTACCAACCATTAACGTAAGTATGAACATGAAGCTCACAAGCCGAATTTAGGACCAAGAGAAAACTCACCCTGCCGCATTGAACATGCCATAATACAGGACTCTGCGAGCACAAAAAGGCGGTCCTTCTATTCCATTCGTTCGCAGTTGATGTCATGCTGCCGATTAAAAACTGGATTCTGATTTGGATCCTCATATGCCGCTACACATATTTTACTTGCATTAGACGCAATGATAACCACGGACCCATTTGAATCCGATGGATGTCTCGAACTTACCATGACAGGGTCTCAGACCTGATGTACTAATATCATACTCCCACTGAGTGATGTGTCCCAGGGTCCATTTCTAAACCTAGGACGTGTGGTAAAATAATGTTCCTCCCTGTACTCTTATGAACACAAAGATCTGCGACATTTACAGTACGGACAATCATACATTGGAAAAGAGTCATGTTATTGATCATCAGTTCTATGTATAATAAATGTACACACTATCAAAGTCGTGGTTACTCTGTTTTTCGGCTCATCCTAGGGAGGCCGAGCCAGAGGACGAGGATGGCTCCCAGTAAAGCCAAAATGAACGGCTGCAAGACTTGGACACCTTTTGATTGAGCAATAGCACCGACTGCGAAGGGAAAGACTGCCGCGCCACCACCGCCAAAAGC
The DNA here is from genome assembly GCA_010093705.1 of Patellaria atrata CBS 101060. NCBI lineage: Eukaryota > Fungi > Ascomycota > Dothideomycetes > Patellariales > Patellariaceae > Patellaria > Patellaria atrata. The sequence goes on from MU006090.1 coordinate 1,901,297, forward strand.
TGCCGCAAAGCCAATAGCACTAACGTGCAAATGACGGGGTAGCAGTTTGGTTACGGCAACTACGGCAGCAGGGAAGATCGGCCCAAGAAAGAACCCGACGAAGGCAACTGCGACTGCAGATACGTAGAATTGCGGCACAAGCCAGAATAGGAGCTCTAACCCCATTGTGATTGGGAGATATATCTGGAAGAGATATTAGAGAACCTCAAAGAGAGAGATCTGATGTAAGGAGTCTACTTACCGCAATAGCTAACTTTTCTCCGATCTTCGGGGTGATGAAGCCTAAAATTACTCGTCCAACAGTTAATCCAAGCCAAAAGCCGGTCGATGTCATGCCACTAGCAAAGTCACCCCCATGGCGAACCCGCATCATGAAGACGACGATCCACCCACCCAGGGCGACTTCGATGCCCACATAACCTAGAAGAAAGAGGGCACAGAGCCAGGCTGTACGAGCAGATGGCCAGGTGAACAGGGCTTCTTTCATCCTGCTTCCCTCTTTTGAACCTGGGGTCCTTGGATTGTTTCTTCGAAACTCCGCGCCTGTAGCTGCCCAAAAAGCATATACGGAAGTCGAGAGCTCTATCAATGTAGCACCGATCTGTAGATGTATTCGTAAATAGGTTCTGCCTGTTAGTGGGGCCTTGAAAACTTACCATGAGGTAATAGAACGCATACCACGGCCAACCAGCCTTGGTGATCAAGGTGGTTGCTATCAAAGGGCTCAATGTCGCTCCTGCCCCATACGAAGCATGCAGAAAGCCAAGTACCTCGTTAGCTCTGTCCATGTTACCCATCCACGCATTCCAAGCTGCGTCTGCAAGTCCATTGCCGAATCCTGCGAGCATAAAGATTACGACAAGGACGGGGTATGGTGGATGGACGCATATTACGATATATGAAATAAGATGGCATATCGGGGAGATAATAGCTACTCCTCGTTGGCCGAACCGGAGATGGATGGTGTTATTGAGAAGGGCAGAGAGTGTGTAACCAGCTAAAGGGGACAGAAAGACAAGCGAGATAATGATATACGTTAAGTCATAATATCTTTCCATCTGAACCCTTTTTAGTAGGGCCCAAACTAATGATAAAATCCTGGTTAACTTACATATGGAATAAGAGCCTGTGAATGTATTAGTCACGTTTTTCATATTTCACTAAGTTCAAACATACCCCATATGCAGCATCATTAGCACCCATAAGTACAAAAGCCCAAAATGCTGCAAACGACCGAGTTACGTTTATCCTGGGGTGATTCCATTGCTGCTTCTTTTCCATGGTGGCGGTTGTAGGTGAGGGTAGAGTCTCTACTGGATCTCCATCTCCGGTAGCAAAATTACTTAGACGATGTCCTAGATCTCGGATGCTCATAGGGGGTGACGGGTTTCCTTTCAATGCTGAGGGCTCTCTTGGGAGCTCGTTCATCTCTAGGACGAGCGTTGAAGAGTGGGAACTCCCATAATTCTGGGTTTGAAGACCCATAGTTGAAATAAGAATGTACGATGGAGATGTGACGAGCCTTCAAAGCAAGAAAGCAGTTATGGTCACGCGCAGAGTATTATGCAGAGCAGATTAACAGAAGCGTATAGAGGGGCAATGATATCATTAGTTAAATGCTATTCAAATATTGAAAAGACGAGAATGAAAGATGAGATGACAATGACCACGAATATATACAACTAGCCAAGACATAATAGCATCAAGAACCCTGGCTTGTCTTTATATCAGTGGAAAATGTTTACAGTCAAACAAAGCTGTAGATCATACAACAATGCAGTTGAGAACTGTAGTGTGGAGGCGGAGATGCTTGCTGTGGGGAATAGTTATGGTTGTGCCGAGGTTTAACCTCTGAATTAGGTCGTAGAAAACCCGAGATAGACGATCTGACCTATGAGAACAGCAGACCTGGAGGAATTTCGGGTAGGGACAGAGGAACGAGCGGCCCGCCTTTGCTTTTGGGAAATGTAACCGCGACTTTAACCAGGGGCATCAATCGTCCATCAACCTCACCGGTCATGTGAGTTTTATGTACGGGGAGTGGCTATGCAAGTATGTTACATGAAATTGCGGAACAGCGTAATTTGTACGTGAGGACATCTGTCCAGAATGACGGTGAAGGTAGATGTATGGAAGATCAAGAGGTGGCCAATCGTGTGCTGGATTGAATAGTATCTGGTCAAAAGTTTTCTACTCCATAAAAGTATCCAGGGACCAAATCTTTTTCAATCAGTAGACTCTGTATTGTAGAAGAAGGGCTTGGTTCAAAGTGTACAGCTGACCTGACGAGAGGTGAAGGTATAATACGACCCGAGGTTCATAGGCGGAAAGCGCATGGTCTTAGCGTTGTATAGGTAAGAATGATACAGTTTGTATAGGTACAAACTCAGTCCGTACCCTTGGGTTCTGTTCTGTCTTAAGGGGAACCCGGACCATTGAATTGAGTTCTCTGTATAGTAGTACAGTACGACAAATCAAAGGTTGTGCGGGATCTAGACATAAACCTTGACGGATATTGAAATTCTCGGACACAACACGTACGGGTATCACCAATACTGAATTGTACACAGTGATGCTGTTACGACAGATTTGGAATTCTATATCTGTACAGATATCGTTCTGCTCCATTTTTATTGCGAGAAGTACGTTGGGATAGGAGACCCAAGAATTCAGAAACGCAGAACTACTCCATACCGCCATGAGTACCAATTGAACACCTTCGAACGAGTACTGTGCATTGGCCGGGGCTTCACGTACAGCATTAGCTGACCGTGGGAGGGAGAACCAGGAGCTGGACCAGGTAAGGCACGAAGACGGACGACACCCCGTACTTGGAATGATGGCAGGTTAGCCACTGTAATGCGAGAATACTATGTACGCAGATGTATAGTACGTTGCGGCAACAAAAAGCAACGTATAGTTACGAACCATGTGGTGACTACCTCGGCCGCGTGACGGTTATGAATGATTACCAGAGTTAGTAAGAGAGCGTAGCTTTGACCCGTGGTGATGCGATTTGACGTTCCTAGAGTCCAGAAGTTAAAGCGAGAATCATGATTTGTATCATGTGTTTGATAGAAGCGAAATGCGGAGATCGGATAGTTACTTAAGATAATGAATATCTACCCTCGAGGCTCCTGTAGGCAAATGGAGTGTGCCAGTGATGCTTTTAGATCAATACCAAATACTCCTCGTCCGGTGATGAGGCATCTGTTCTAATCCCTCTTTCTCTATCTCCTTTATGGTATCATAAAGGAAATAATCGATGAGGATTGCGTTGACTTTGGCATCTGGGTGATTGTGGACAATTTCTCGTCTTAATAACTCTACACACCAGATGCTACAACCACGGATTTGCATCTCCGCACTGCTGCCTGACTCAACGAGCTCTAAGCGCCGTATCTTGCCATCCAGCCAAGGGCTGTATGATATGCACCCCAATGTATGAAGCATTTGGGGTATACGATAGTCTATGCTAGTCAGTATGTGTTGCAGATATTTTACAAGATGGAAAGCTTACCGGCAAACATGGTGATGGTATCAATATCATCAAATCGACCATAACCATCTCCGTCGAACGCTGCCCATAAATCCGCTACGAAAATCTGTGCTCGTTTCTGGAATCTCACACTGCGACCATCAAATCTTCCTTCGTCGCGGAAACATTCAAAGTTACTCGCCAGAAGGTTCACCACCTTTGCGGCCGAGTGATCAGCCTCGAAGATCAGACCGAATATACTTCCATCAAAGCACTAAGAATTTTAGTAACATCATCGTTGAAAAGGAAATCACCCACTTCGTCGAGAACCCGGCCAGCTTCTCGAAGGCAGGCTACCCTCTTATCAAAAAGGGGAATCTCCTCTTCAGTAGCCGACCGGAAAACATTACGGAGGACTTCCTCGGTGCATTCCTCTTCATTGATCCAAAAAGAAGGATCCGTGATGGGTATATTTTCCTCCAAAGCTCTTTGCAAGCTTGCCGTTAGACTTGCATAACCTGTCCACTTCTTGCCCTCAAATTCGACGGCAAATCTTTCCTCTGTGCTCCTTTCAGACCAGAAAGAGAAGTTCAAAAGATCCAGTGTGAAGATGAAGTCTACAGTACTCTCATCCTTGGTTTTTGGATGATATGGATGGTCTGACCAATTTGTCGTGCTATAAGATTTGATCTTCATTTTATCGTATATTATAGCTGCAGCTGACTTTGTCCCTCGCATATCCAGTGCAACGTCGATGCTGTTGTTATAAATATACTCCGCATCTTTAAGTACCCTTGTATCAGGGGCTGCGTTTAGGTTCGTCCCTATTCCTAGAGACTTGCGAAGCAAATCAAGGAGTTCCAGGTCAGCTTCATCCTCCGACATAGTTGAAATTGAAATGGTAAATCTGTGGATAGAAAGGGAGTTTCAGTTTTTAAATATATCACAAAAGCTACATTCTAAAGTGTATATTCAAGATATGACCCTGAGGGTTTAGAGGAAGACGAGCGTTTGCCAACGAGTCACGAGACCGCGATGAGCAAGTTTCGAATATTCTGAATGTAAGATTATCTGTCGTGCTAGCCGTAGCTGAATTCGCTGAACACTACCTTCTCCTTAATCTTCCATCAACAATTTTGAGATCTTTGTTGTGAAGCTCACAGAGGAGGTCCAAAAAAGGTACGAAAGTGAAAACGCAGGGCCGAAAGCGCTGACTTCATTCATGTCGAGCCGCGACCAAACCAGCAACTGAAAGTACGGCATTGCACGCCTTGCGCGATCTGTACTTCGCACTCCTCCACCACCCCGTAACGTCCTCTCATCTTCTCATCCATAACTCCTGAACCACCTCCATATGTTCCAATAGAGCTTCGCGTTCGGATTGAGAGCTATCATGGGTCGTGAAAAGTATCCCAAGCAATCGCTTGGCGCGCTGTACAGCCGGATCAAACAGGTAAATAGTAAGCGCGGCTTTAGGAGATTGATAGGTGCTAATGATATCTTTAGTCGCGTATTCTGATGGTTGGAGCTGGTGGAATCGGTTGTGAGCTTCTTAAGAACCTCGTCTTGACAGGCTTCGGAGAGATCCACATCGTGGATCTTGACACTATCGACTTGAGCAATCTGAATCGTCAATTCCTATTTCGACATGAACATATCAAGAAATCAAAGGCATTGGTACGTGGAACATATTTGAGGACGTGGTTTGCCTGGCTTGCTAATAGGCTGACATGACAATAGGTTGCGAAGGAGTCAGCTGGGAAATTCAATCCGCATGTTAAGCTCGAAGCGCATCACGCAAACATAAAAGACCCGCAGTTCAATGTAGACTGGTTCAAATCATTCAATGTGGTATTCAACGCACTTGACAATCTCGAAGCACGCCGCCACGTGAACCGTATGTGCCTTGCGGCAAACGTTCCTCTGATTGAGAGTGGTACAACGGGCTTCAACGGACAGGTCCAGGTTATTGAAAAAGTACGTCAAGCTATATATTCTTTCATGGGGGCCATTTAGGAGATATTAATTCACAATAGGGCAAAACGGAGTGCTACGATTGCGTCGAGAAAACCGCCCCCAAATCTTTTCCCGTCTGTACAATCCGGAGCACACCTAGCCAACCGATACATTGCATCGTATGGGCCAAGTCATATCTATTTACAGAGATATTTGGTGTCGGAGAAGATGAGGCGCCCGAGCTTGACCACTCTGATGATGGAGACAATGCGGAGGAGATCGAAAAACTACGCCAAGAATCACAAGCCCTGAAGAGAATTAGAGGGTCCATGGGTTCTGAGGACTTTCCTCGGCTAGTGTTTCAGAAGGTCTTCAAGGAAGATATAGACCGATTGCGAAGTATGGGCGAGATGTGGAAAACGAGAAGACCTCCGGAGCCATTAGACTTCGAGATGCTATCCCAGGATGCGCTAGGTGTTGGACAGATGGTTGCACAGCAAGATCAGACCGTTTGGAGCGTCGCGGAGAATTTCGTCGTGTTTTGCGATAGTTTGAAGAGACTCAGCAACAGGCTTGAGGAGCAAAGGGCAAATGCGGACATGGGAAATGCTCCTGCAATTCTGACGTTCGACAAGGACGATGTGGATACGCTAGATTTCGTCGCTGCAGCAGCGAATCTGCGGTCTCATATCTATGGCATCGAGACGAGATCGAAGTTCGACATTAAGCAAATGGCTGGTAACATCATTCCAGCTATCGCAACAACCAACGCTATGACCGCTGGTCTCTGTGTCCTACAAGCATTCAAAGTACTCCGCAACGAACTCGGCAAAGCCCGCATGGTCTTCCTCACCAAATCCACCGAGCATATCATTACCGCGGAGATGTTACGACCACCTCGGCCGAATTGTCCAATCTGCAGTGTCGCGCAAACGAAAGTTCAAGTTGACACATCAAGAGCGACACTCAACGATCTCGTGGACGACCTCCTAAAGCTCGAGCTTGGATATGAAGGCGAGTTCAGCGTGAGCAGTGAAAATGGTATGCTATACGACCCAGAGTTCGATGACAATCTTAGCAAAAACTTCAAGGAACTGGGATTGCAGGGTGATAGCTTCATCACCGTCATCGACGAAGAGGATGAAAATCCGAGGGTCAATCTTGTACTTTCGATTTCTGAGCAGTAAGTCGTTTTCTTGGCTTCCCCCCCCCCAAGAAAGCCATTACCCCCAAATATACTTACAATATTTCACAGATCCATGCCCGAGGACTCCAAACCAATCCAGCTGTCAGAAAAAGTCGAGATCCCACACAAACCCAAGTCCACCCCCGCTTCTACAGTTATACCCAACGGTGCCCTCACAAACGGCACCAACGGCCACGCTCCCGTGAAGCGTAAAGCCGAGGAAGCAGACCTAGACGACGAACAACGCCACAAACGCGGCAAAGTAGCAGAGGAAGCAAAACCCAAAAAAGGCGCCGACATCATCGTCATAGACGAGGCGGACGGAAGCATCCTCATCGACGATTAACCCCCCTCTTCACTCTATACCCCTACATGCTGTATCCGAACAGCGTAAGTCATTCCCATTCCCCGATAATCTATCTCTCCTATTTCGTGTCCGCGAGGAGTGGTCACCCACTTTGCATATTGCAGCATCTAGCAGCAGTTTGGACACTTTTCGTTCGTCGCTATCTCAGCTAGAAAGCAAGCGGGGATTCCCCATAATTGGAGTTCCGGCGGTCTTTTTTTGCTTTATCGAAGACTATACCATATACCATCCCCCCC